>NQII01014175.1:0-18006 GCA_002778355.1 Clitarchus hookeri | reverse complement strand
GAACATACACATTAAAACACTTATATTATACTGTATATGTGTGTGTGTATGTATAAGGGATGAAAAGAAAAAAAAACGTTTAGAAAATTATATATATATTTTTTGTCATAAATTTTAACGCAATTTTTTTATAAGTTATAAAATCATAAAATTTTATAAATTTTGATACAACAACTTTTGCAGGTGGACTGATTTTGTACCTGATTTGTCGCTCGTGGAATATTTGCTGAACCTGATGGGATGCCAGCTTCATCCATATCGAAGTGTTCATGATAATGGGCATAATTTGCTTCAACAGTAGGCATATCTGCCACACATTAAACTTACTGTTTATGTTACTTATATAGTCCATTCACGGTTACTTCACACTTTTCTGAAGCCCTGCTATAGTTCTTATTCCAGGATATTCCTCCGCTCCAAGCAAACAATGCTTAACTTTGTTTAGAAAATTACACCAACGGTACAACGCACCGCATTCGTGCGCACTCCGCATAACAATATTTTACATAAGAACTATTCCTGCTAGACATTACCAACATACCTATTTTCTCACTGTTTTAGTCATATTAATCATACATTAAATACAGTAATTTATATATAAAAAAAATAAAATTTCAACAAAACTAAAAATAAGGCATTTTTATGAACACAGGTATAAAACATTTGTGAAACATGACATATTTAAGAAACAACCAAAATTACGTCATACAGGGGTGATTTTTTCAAAGATTTGATTCATAAATTGTAAAGAAACCGCGAATGGACTATAACTCCACGATTTAATGTATCGCATAGTGAAAAGTAATACCAGTATTTTCAGAGGCACAAGAAAAATATTTTTTAATAATTTTGTTGTATAGTTATGCAACCCTGTTTGTTGCTCAAATTAGCCTTATCGTTTCTCAACTATTGACGCTATTCCTTATATAATTCACCAGCGCCTAAATAATATAATAATTTATAAAAAAAAAATTACACGAACTCATTACGAAATAAAACATTTTCATTTTATTCTCTTGTGCAATAGCAATATGTGGCTAGTTCATGGGTAATTACATTCGGAAGTCATCTGTTTACGAAATATCTACCTTTTAACTGCATAAAATTTAACGTAAAATGTTATGATTGTGTACGGTAAATATTCCAACATATAATGAAAATCAATTCTATAACGTAAATTGATATTAAAATAGTTTATTTATTATATAATATGAAAGTATTTATTATTTATTTTATTAGTATAAATATATTATGGATTAAATTTCATTCCTTTATATGGATTATAATATATAATATTTTAGTTATAATAATTATTTGTTTTTAATCAAACTTTTTTTTGGTTTTATAAACATCGGATTAGCAATTAGTTTAATAATATAATATTTCTGTTCATAACAATTCCACAGATTGACTTACCCACCAATTCGATATTACTCTTCATGTTCAAGACGATGTTTGTGGTTACAGGAGCATTATCACTGAAAGGCGAACAAATGCGATATAACCACTGAACATCTTTGTGATATCCGCACATGTGAAATAGTAAAACAGCGTCTGACATCTTTTAATCCTATACGCTGTTCATTGTTAATTGAGCACCTTTGAAAGACTTACTCAGTATGTATTTTTTTCTTATTTTGTGCCGTTTTGCAGTATGTACATTTATTAATATGGACCTCATCACTTTATTATTACGAGGGCCAAGTGATACCGTGTAATTATAGCAATATAGGTAAGTTATTAAATGTAAATTCGTCCTTTATTGTATATAAAACACGACTTAAATTGACATAAATTTCAACATTGCACTCGCATTTCAACGTCTAGTGATTTTTTCAGAGGTTGTCAAAAGTGCCCACTTTACCGCGAGCCAGCCTTTATACATAATACTATAATACTGACCTTCGTTGCGTATACAATTCGGACGCCAAGGATAGAGTTCGAGGGTTGCTGGGTTATAATCCCGGATAAGATATATGCGTGTGTACGTGTGTGTGCTTGTGTGCGTAAGTTCAGATTACGATTAGCGCTTGGGGTACCATATTAGACCTGATTAGTTTAATTGGCATAAATAAGAAGCGTTAATAAGCGAAAATTCGGAAAAAATTTTCTACAATCTCGACTTACTTTTTTTTTACGGGTCTCCTTGCCAAATCAAGAAACGAGAGTGTAAGAGAAAGAAAAAAAAAAGATTTCACCGGGTTCTTCCCGAGGCAATATTAAAATGTCAACAACTGGGCAAATAAAGTTATAAAATAATATTAGCTGAGGTCCCGCCATCTTAGTTTAAGGCGGAGGCGATGCGAGGGGGCCCTAAATAAGCAATTACATTTGGAGATGGCGCACGCGATGGGAAACTCAATTTCTCGCTCGGCGCTGGAGCTAGGGGATGCAACCGCAGCAACCCCTTCTTACCTCCTCGCAGAACTCTTCCCAGGCACCCCTTTCCATCGGCATGTCTTCACCCCGTCCCCCTCCACCCGCACCACTCACCTAACTGACGTAACCTTCTCGTTCGGCAACTTCTTATCCTTCTCCGTGGAACCAGACTCCCTGTAATTAAATGCGCATCATCCTCAGCGGCGCTCGTCTTTGGTTGGGAGGGGGGGAGGAAAAAGATGCAAGAGAATAAATACCGGCGAAAGCCACTGGAATTTTATGAACAAAAAAGAAATTATGTTCGTTAACTTGACCAAATGGGTCGCGATGAACGTGAATGACGTCTGTACCTTCTTTAGTCTTTTTCGCTTGTTTGCGTGAGAGGATGAGGCAGTGAGTGGAACGTGAAGCAAAACAGGGTCGGTAACTAAGGCAAAAAATAAAAAATTAATATATTTAATAAATTTTTTTTGGGTATGTATGATAGTTAACGACATTCCTGAGCATTATAAACTATAGGCCTATTAATTGCCAAATATCCGTCTTGTAAAAAGCATTCATTATAAATTGAACTGATTTACATATCGAAAATATGAACAGCAAGTTATATTAAATAATCAACTACTCTAAATACAATTTATTTATAATGAGCAAAATGTTTCTGATATAATGTTTTTTCATGTCTGAAGAAATATCACAAACACTACCGATTTTTTTTTTTTACAATAAACCAGATGTTGTGGCTTTAAATGCGTGAACGTGTTTCCCGCTGAAATTCCTTTGTATTGGAAGTGACAGAGAGCGGTTAAAAGTTTGAACACCTTCTGGGAGGCTATCTGAGGTAATGCCACGCAGTTGGAAGTTATTTAGTTTGTTGTCCTAGGGTGAGTTATAAAGTCCGTATAACTATGTTGCTTTAAAAAGCAGTTTTTTACTGGGGTGTACACAACATTGGTATAGTCCATTCAGGGTACTTCCTACTTTTTTTNTGCTTTAAAAAGCAGTTTTTTACTGGGGTGTACACAACATTGGTATAGTCCATTCAGGGTACTTCCTACTTTTTTTTAAAGCTCCACTACAGTTCTAATTTCAGGCTAATCCTCCGCATAGAAAATTACACCAACGGGACACGTGCCGCATTTATTGCGCACTCAGTTTCATAATATTTTGCGTTAGAACAATTTCTTTCAAGGAATTACCATCACACATATTTCATTTGTATTTTTTATATTAATAATAAATTTAATTTAATAACTTACGGATAAGTACAGGCAAAAGTTTATTTTAACAAAAAATAACATACTTTAATGTTAACAGAAGTATAAAACGCCTGTGATACGCTACATACTTAAGAAAAAACCACACACGCCATACATGCGGCCAGTTTGATTCAAAAAGTCGGATGATATTGCGATTAGATTATATTGTGTGTCTGACAAAGGAAAGTCATTGAAACAGCTGAACATTCGCGCCACGACACGTATGAATTGCGAAGTGGGGCAGGTTCCCCCTAGGAGATAACTGCAGACAGCTACCAGCTCATGGCTCAATGGGAAAGCGCGAGGGGACAAAATTTACTTTAATTATTAGTCATTATTTAAAATAGTCATATAATTGATTACTGTGCAGGACTGATGGTCAGTGAAATATATTAGGTCATTGTTTAATTGTGCCAACAATATTGAGTAAATTGTACTAAGCACTGTGATAAGAGTGACTGGTAGTTTTAGGGTACAGTTTCAGTTGGCTAAAGTTAATTGAGAGACGCAAGTAAACCAAGCAAATGGCTTTACCTCTTTTTCGTTTAGTAAAACAATACTTATCTGCAATCAAGAACCTTAATTCTCACAAACGTGTAATGATTTACTTTGGGAGTAAAATTATTAAGGTCTATATAAGTATATTCTCCCAAGCTTAGAGAGCCACTATAGTAAAATTTATCGCTGATGTTTCCTAGGTATAAAACTTGTATGAAAATTTAATATATACTGTATACATGTGTATCATGTATCATATCAAACCATAAGAAAATTAGTTAGAGGAACCAAACTGTATCCCTATCGCTCTCTCTATACATATATGGTGTATATAGACATTATATATGTATATATACTCAATGTTCAATTTATCTTGACCACCCACAATAACTCGGTACCGGGGTTTCAAATGCAAAAGTGTCTCATACAAAAATTGTATAACTGAAAGGGGAGATAATACTGCTGGGGAGACAGCCTTATTGCTGCAATTATTATCATCAGTGCTTTAAATGACACAAAGCATTCTTAAGCGTGATACGTCCCATCCCTATCATGTACACTTACACCAAGAATTGCACGGGAAAGATTTCCAGAATCGTGTAAAGTTCTGTCAAAGGGCACAGCATCAAATTCTCGTCAACCCGAACTTTTCTTCGGATGTTCTTTTTAGCGATGAATCGTCGTTCTCCAACTCAGGCAAAGTGAATACGAGGAACATGTATTATTGGGCTGCCAAGAACCCACTATGGCTTTGACAGGTGGACCATCAGCGTTAATGGGGAGTTAACGTCTGGTATGGGATGGTCGGCAAATAAGGTTATAGGGCCTTAATCCATGAATGGTAGCCGAAACGGCAGGGAGTATGCCACCTTCGTATAAACAATTCTTCCTGGTCTTTTGGTGGAGATTCCTCCGAGGAACAGATTGATAATGTGGTCCCAGCACGATGGATGCCCAGCACATATTTCCGTGTGTGCACGCTGTGTTCTGGACCGAAAATATTCTGGTAGGTGGATTGGTCGTGGAGGACCAGTTCAGTGGCCTGCTCGGTCTCCTGGCCTTAGCACCTTGGACTTTTTTCTTTGAGGTTACCTCAAGGTGCGCTATATCGAGATATTGCAACAACTCCTCAGAACACGCAGACACGTATGTAATGCTCTTCAGCAGGCCACACTGGAGGAATCAGTGTTGTCATTCATCCAGCGACTAAACTTGTGTATCGCTGCCAAAAAAGGTCATCACTTTGAACATCTAATGTGAATTTTCTACCCCTCGCAGTACCCATATTGATAGTACTACAAATGGGCAGTAGATACCTCACTTTCTGTGTCTTATTAAATGTTCATGTTATGAAAGTGTGCATCGTGTTACACGTTTAGATAGGTCTTGACGAGGAACACCTAACTTACACCGAAAAAGAATGACATACACAAATCCCATGTTTAGAACTCCAGACCTAACCCACTGTAAGCTGACGTAGCAATCCACTAACACGAAGTTCGGTTTTGCTGTGAAAGTAAATTTGAGCAGCCTTTACCTTAAATTAAATTTTTAATTCCAGATCCATAGAGGTTAATTACTTAGAGCGTGTGCTGGATTATTAATATTTGTTTCAAATTTTATTACAATAACCATACGAAAATATATACTACAAACTTATTTAATTATATATCAACTCATTTTACTGTACACCCGTACCAAATACAATTACATATTAAAATGTCATGTATAAAAGGCATTGTAATCTTTTGATAACTGACCATACGCAAAATTTACAAGAAAACCATTAGTAACTCCCACCCATGATCACAAAATAACTTCTGAGCAGAAGAAAAACTATTATTTAAATACAATGTGTGCTGTTCAATTTTACAAAAAATTGACATAGGCCTAGCAATATGATCAGGGCACGTTAAATATTAAGTCCAATAACAGACTTTGAACTTGTAGGTTCAGACCTATTTAAAGTTTAATCAGACTAGATCCATTTTCCCATGTAATCGTACTAATAATTTAGTTAGTGAAATTTAAGTTTTTAACTATTACTTATCATTGACTTCAAAATTGACTTTCAGGTACACATTTTCAATGTTGCTAGGACATTAAAGGGAGCTGTATTTACTGAATGCATGACATCGAAAATATATTTATGGAGTAGAAAGATATAAAGTTTCTGCACCACCAGTTTGAAGCGATTTTCAAATTACACATGGAAACCACGTTTAGTGTTCAGATATATTACATCTTCCTCCAACGAAGGAACATGTATTTTACGTACGTAGATTTACGAACTTCATACTGCTACTGTAAAGTGTAAAACGAAAACTTAATTTTGAGCAAGTGCGTGATACTGGAAAAAAAAAAAAAGGTGGCACGGGGATTAGGAGATAGGAGGAAGATGGCTGCTTATAGTACGCGGTGTGACTTCCCATAAAAGAAAGAATGTGCAGCCAAAAATCAGCGAAGAATGTAGTGCCAGATAAAAGCACTAGAGGCAGGATAGAAGAGAACTTCGTGGTTAGGCCGCCGTGGCACGCTAAGGCAGCTGACAAAGAGAAATGACCTACGAGAAGAGTTGAAAGGAGGAAAGGTGAGCGTGCTAAAAAGAGATGTTACCACGCCAATGAAGGTTCTGCGGGAATAAAGCGGGAAGTAGTTGAAAGTTGCAGAAAATAATCCAAGCTTTCCAACAAGCGAGGGAAGTGCCACATTCTTGGGACAGAACCGTGAGAAAAGAAAATACACCAGTTACCCCGGCATTTGTCTTGAGCACCAGCTACGTACGCGAAAGGATAAAGGTGGACTCGCAATAGTCCGTCGCATTCGCCAGTCGACCGTCCGTCTGTTTCTTCGTCCGTCAGTTGAAAGCGATTCACAACAATCCGTAGTCCGTCAATCCTTCTGTAAGGCAAAATTTCGGTGTGACAACTTAACATCGCTATCTTTCTTTATTTGGAGATATATTTAGGTTGGAAATTCATTTTCACGAAAAAATAGTTCGGGGAATTGATTTATTTACGTGATAAGAATTTTTTTTTACATTTAAAATTTTTGAATTCACCACCAAAGCTAAATAAACACAGGTCATTTTTTTTTTTCAAAGTGCGTGGTCACACGTCAGAAGGCGGTGGCTCACCCGCCCGTCCGTTTAATGATAAAGTTTTGTAAACATTTGACGGATGGATGGATATAAAAAAAGTTGCCGTGCGATTGGTTGGAGATCACGTGACCGCCGGACGGACGACTGGCGGTTGCGACGGACTATTGTGAGTCCAGCATAAAATATTAACACCAATAATATATGAACAGCTAGGCAGGGGCACGGGAAGGGAAGCTGAAAAGAAAAATCTAATAGGGAAGAATGCGAAGGCCAAACTGTAAATGGAAATAAAGAAAGTATCGGAATCATTTCGATCAATGGTAAACATAAATTAAGAAAAGTCGTTGGAAAATTTGAAACTAATAAATCGGGCCATAAAAGGGCAAATATGCCACAAATTGCTTCTTTATTCCGAAATATATATCGTTTAATCCCTAGATATTACTTACATATTTAGCATGATGTAACGATTAAGAGTGGTGAGCTAGCTACTAATTAGTACTTTCACCTATTTTGGCATTAATATCAAGTACGTCTGCACCATGCACATTAATATTGATTACAAACGATCTGGCATTTCGTAATTTGGACTGTCACTATTATATGAAAGCAGAATGGAATAGAAACGGAATTATGTAATTATTTTGAATATTGGTTTTCCCCCCTGCCAAAATATTTAAAATTTGCCGAACGGTGTAGAATTTCATAGAGAACAAACATATTCATAAACTCTTTGATTTTTGTACATACAGAATAATTTTGTATAGATACAATTCAAATTTTAAAGGTGACCGAACATACGCTATTATATATTACGATGAACATATTTGTAAGTATTATTTCATAAGTAATAACAACACTACCAAGAAAATATTGATCTAAATGATTTGCCTAATTCTTTAGCAATTATATGTAGTTTAAAGTTCGCAAATGCAGTTATATCCATCACGACGTTTTTCAGCAAATTGTACAGACAAAAAAATAAGGTAAGTTAATTTTATGAAGGAAAATTTTTGTAAATAAAAAATAATAATGTTACGTGTTAGATCTTTAAAACTTCACATTTTAAGTGTTTTCGGTTGGGTCCATCATACGCCAAATTTTGTGGGATTAGTTAAAATGATTCCTTGATATAAGCCAGAAAATTTTAAGTTAAAAGTAATTATGTCCAACATTGTGAATAAAATGGTTGTTCAGAATTCAATGTTCTTACTAGCTACTGCCAGTGTATTAATATCGATTCAAAGATGCATTCTATGGTTCATGCAAGATTATATAACATTACAAAATATTGTAAGGTTGGAAGTTTAGAAAAGATTGCAAGATGTGTTTGAAAAATACAATTATTGGAAATGTCCTCAGTAGAAGTGCATCGAATTTGGCAAAATTCTTTGCGAAATTTGAATTTTAAAGCATATACACATGCACACAGAATGTGGGTGGTAATCATAACTAATTAAAATAATTATAACGAAACATTTAGCTAATTTACAAAAGTTACAATTAATATGTGACATAACTCCATATATCCTTTGAACACTTAAACACAGAGTGTTAAATAAAAGCACTCAAAATAACTGGTTAGATTATTTTCATTTCATGTATTGTCTACGTACTAATACAATCTAGACTATTCGTGGAATCTTCACCCTTTTTGAATCAAACCTTTGAAAAACACTCATGTATAACGTGTTTGGCTGCTTTCTAAATGAGTAGTGTATCACAAGCGTTTTAAACTTCTGTTAACATGAAAGTATTTTAGTTTTGGTTAAATTTGACTTTTACGTGTATNAATCAGCGAAGAATGTAGTGCCAGATAAAAGCACTAGAGGCAGGATAGAAGAGAACTTCGTGGTTAGGCCGCCGTGGCACGCTAAGGCAGCTGACAAAGAGAAATGACCTACGAGAAGAGTTGAAAGGAGGAAAGGTGAGCGTGCTAAAAAGAGATGTTACCACGCCAATGAAGGTTCTGCGGGAATAAAGCGGGAAGTAGTTGNAGGAAAGGTGAGCGTGCTAAAAAGAGATGTTACCACGCCAATGAAGGTTCTGCGGGAATAAAGCGGGAAGTAGTTGAACGTCGCAGAAAATAATCCAAGCTTTCCAACAAGCGAGGGAAGTGCCACATTCTTGGGACAGAACCGTGAGAAAAGAAAATACACCAGTTACCCCGGCATTTGTCTTGAGCACCAGCTACGTACGCGAAAGGATAAAGGTGGACTCGCAATAGTCCGTCGCATTCGCCAGTCGACCGTCCGTCTGTTTCTTCGTCCGTCAGTTGAAAGCGATTCACAACAATCCGTAATCCGTCAATCCTTCTGTAANACAACAATCCGTAATCCGTCAATCCTTCTGTAAGGCAAAATTTCGGTGTGACAACTTAACATCGCTATCTTTCTTTATTTGGAGATATATTTAGGTTGGAAATTCATTTTCACGAAAAAATAGTTCGGGGAATTGATTTATTTACGTGATAAGAATTTTTTTTTACATTTAAAATTTTTGAATTCACCACCAAAGCTAAATAAACACAGGTCATTTTTTTTTTTCAAAGTGCGTGGTCACACGTCAGAAGGCGGTGGCTCACCCGCCCGTCCGTTTAATGATAAAGTTTTGTAAACATTTGACGGATGGATGGATATAAAAAAAGTTGCCGTGCGATTGGTTGGAGATCACGTGACCGCCGGACGGACGACTGGCGGTTGCGACGGACTATTGTGAGTCCAGCATAAAATATTAACACCAATAATATATGAACAGCTAGGCAGGGGCACGGGAAGGGAAGCTGAAAAGAAAAATCTAATAGGGAAGAATGCGAAGGCCAAACTGTAAATGGAAATAAAGAAAGTATCGGAATCATTTCGATCAATGGTAAACATAAATTAAGAAAAGTCGTTGGAAAATTTGAAACTAATAAATCGGGCCATAAAAGGGCAAATATGCCACAAATTGCTTCTTTATTCCGAAATATATATCGTTTAATCCCTAGATATTACTTACATATTTAGCATGATGTAACGATTAAGAGTGGTGAGCTAGCTACTAATTAGTACTTTCACCTATTTTGGCATTAATATCAAGTACGTCTGCACCATGCACATTAATATTGATTACAAACGATCTGGCATTTCGTAATTTGGACTGTCACTATTATATGAAAGCAGAATGGAATAGAAACGGAATTATGTAATTATTTTGAATATTGGTTTTCCCCCCTGCCAAAATATTTAAAATTTGCCGAACGGTGTAGAATTTCATAGAGAACAAACATATTCATAAACTCTTTGATTTTTGTACATACAGAATAATTTTGTATAGATACAATTCAAATTTTAAAGGTGACCGAACATACGCTATTATATATTACGATGAACATATTTGTAAGTATTATTTCATAAGTAATAACAACACTACCAAGAAAATATTGATCTAAATGATTTGCCTAATTCTTTAGCAATTATATGTAGTTTAAAGTTCGCAAATGCAGTTATATCCATCACGACGTTTTTCAGCAAATTGTACAGACAAAAAAATAAGGTAAGTTAATTTTATGAAGGAAAATTTTTGTAAATAAAAAATAATAATGTTACGTGTTAGATCTTTAAAACTTCACATTTTAAGTGTTTTCGGTTGGGTCCATCATACGCCAAATTTTGTGGGATTAGTTAAAATGATTCCTTGATATAAGCCAGAAAATTTTAAGTTAAAAGTAATTATGTCCAACATTGTGAATAAAATGGTTGTTCAGAATTCAATGTTCTTACTAGCTACTGCCAGTGTATTAATATCGATTCAAAGATGCATTCTATGGTTCATGCAAGATTATATAACATTACAAAATATTGTAAGGTTGGAAGTTTAGAAAAGATTGCAAGATGTGTTTGAAAAATACAATTATTGGAAATGTCCTCAGTAGAAGTGCATCGAATTTGGCAAAATTCTTTGCGAAATTTGAATTTTAAAGCATATACACATGCACACAGAATGTGGGTGGTAATCATAACTAATTAAAATAATTATAACGAAACATTTAGCTAATTTACAAAAGTTACAATTAATATGTGACATAACTCCATATATCCTTTGAACACTTAAACACAGAGTGTTAAATAAAAGCACTCAAAATAACTGGTTAGATTATTTTCATTTCATTTATTGTCTACGTACTAATACAATCTAGACTATTCGTGGAATCTTCACCCTTTTTGAATCAAACCTTTGAAAAACACTCATGTATAACGTGTTTGGCTGCTTTCTAAATGAGTAGTGTATCACAAGCGTTTTAAACTTCTGTTAACATGAAAGTATTTTAGTTTTGGTTAAATTTGACTTTTACGTGTATTATTAATACATTTGAATGTTTTGTTTAAATTTGTATAAACCAGGGAAGAAATACGCGTGTTGGTAATGCCTAGTAAGAAATAGTTCTCATGAAAAATATTGTTAAATTGAGTGGGCACAAATCCGGTGCGTTGTCCCATTAGTGTAATTTTCTAGACTTGGTAAAAGGTTTGCATTATGCGGAGGAATGGCCTGAACGTAGAACTTGAACAGGGCTTCAGAAAAGTTGGAAGTTACCGTGCATGGGCTATAGGAAGGAGAGAAGCCGCGTCGAGGTACGGCGGCGCATGCAGCAGTGAGGGGAAACGCCTGGTGTGCTGGTCTTGCTCGACTCGGGAACTGCCTACTGACCGTTCCCAGGAAGCGTGACACAGGCGCGTTCATCAAAAGTCTCCTCCTTCCCAGACATCCCCAACACCCCCCTGCCCGGGTGCGCCAGCCAGAAAGGACGACTCGTCCTGGCCTGGCAGCCCATCGACCCACGGCATCCTGCCTCATTGGCCCATCTCCGGGCCGCAGACGTCCGTGGCAAAATATTGTCGCAGGCGAACACGGCCTGTAATTTCACTTGCTCCCTGTCTCCGGCCGAGGACAAGACTGGGCCAAGTGCACCCCGGCTTGTTGACGTGAGGTGTTTGAGCTTTGCCTGAAAGAGCCCCCCCGCCTGCTTGCAGATATTTTGTGGCTCCGACTAAGTGAGTGAAGAGATTTGGGCGGCTCTCAAAATCGAGGTCTTGAGAGCCGTTGAGGGCGAAGCGAGGTATGGAGCAGCGCCGGAATGCAAGGGCGGGGGAAACGGGAGATCCCAGAGAAGACTCGCCGACCAGCGGCATCGTCCGGCAAGATCCCCACATGCGAAATTCCGGGGACGGCCCCAACGGGGATCGAACCCGGTCTTGGTGGGAGGCGCGTAGTCTTACCATTACACCACCGCGGCCCCTTTGCGCGTCCGAGGCCTCAACTCTTGCTCTTCACTCCTACGCGTAAGGCGGTCAACTGTCGTGCAGTCTTTTCCGTCCTAAAGTTTTTGTATAGAAAATTCAGGAGCTAAAAGTTATCCTGCTAAAAACATTCCTTGAGATGAAATGAGAACTTGAAACTTGTCTTTGGGCATGGAACGCTTCTTGAACGCGCACTTTATGCGCCAGTCAGGCAGCACCGGTTTAGCCCCATCCCTTCTTAGTTATAGGTTTAGCTGTACACACACCTAGGGAGATAGTTGTGGCCCCAATCGCGGCCATGGCTGTCCAGTGCGTGCCTCCTTGCATGAATTCCTTCGCTTGTGGGCGTATGGGGTTGAGCCCTGAGACGCACTTGGTATCCTCGAACTCACATTTACCACTTACGATTGGGGTTAGTATAGGAAGGAGGGATGAACGAAAATAGTGAACTACACCCAACTGTACAACATGCATAACTCATTAAAAAATACTGCACAGTTTTCCAAAAATGTCTGAAAAGTACGATTCATATTGCATATGAAAGAAGAATACCCCGTAAAACCGTGAAATATGTTGCTAGAATTTATAATTAACTAAGTTTAAATAAATTGGGAATAAAAGTTTTGTTTTAAAATAAGAATTAAAGTGTATTTTCATTATAGATGCTTCAGAAACACATTTTGCAAAAAAATTATTCAGTGGAAAATATTACTGAATCAATAAGTGAAGGAAAACTGGCATTTTTTACTAATTGATCAGTTAAATTGACTGAAATGACTCTTGAATAAGTCAGGTGCTGTTATCTGTTTCAAAGTGTGAAATACTCACTGATTCGGATTTATAGTGTACTGAATAAGGTAGTGTGAGTAGACGATGTTATATAGATTTAGGGAATGATATTAAAGTGATGATATTAAAGTACTTGTGAGTAGAAACGCTTCGCTTGAGTAAAGTAAGGACCTGGATTTCATTCTTTAGTGTCTAGTGTGATGAAACCCTCGGTTATGCCACGTTTAAGTATTATGTTATTAATTGTTTTATTCTCGGTAAGATTTCCATTTCACCTTCTCTGGTGCTTTTTCCAGAAATAAAAAAAGGTTGATTATTCAGATATTTTTCTGATCATAGTAAAATGTTATCCTCCTCCTTTCTTGCTATTCGTCACTCGGGATCGTTCATTTCACTAACGGTTCTAAGATTGTGAAAATTAAATGAATTGATCAGACAATCTGTGTAAAGCTAAAGAACCACTGGAATATTTTTAATATGCACTGGAGAGCCAAAAAAACTGGTAAAGGCGTGCGTATGCAAATAACAGAGGTATGGAACCAATAAGAGTAAAGCGATGAGGTCGGCAGCGCCTATATAATACAACAAGCGTCTGGCAAAGTTGCTAGATCGGTTACTGCTGCTACGAGATTTGAGTGAGTTTGAACGTGGTATTATAGTCGGCGCACGAGAGATGGGACACAGCATCTCCGAGGTAGCGATAACATTTGGATTTCCGCGTACGACCATTTCACGAGTGTACCGTGAATATCGGGAATCCGGTAAAACATCAAATCTTCGACATCGCTGCGGCCGGAAAAAGATCGCGAACGAGCGGGACAAACGACGACTGACGAGAATCATTAAACGTGACAGACGTGCAACCCTTTCTCAAATTGGCGCAGATTTCAATGCCTCCTGCATACCTTCAGAGATTAGTCGAGTTCATGCCACGTCGTTTTGCAGCACTTCTGCTTGCTCGCGGGGGCCCTATACGATATTAGGCAGGTCTACCAGTTTTTTCGGCTCTTCAGTGTAAGTTTCGCAGAAAACGCTTTTAGAAAAAATGCATTCTTCTTAATATCAAAATACTATATTTTTGCAAGCTGAAGTTACAGTATTCACAGTTAGAATCTGTTCAACTTACCTAGACGACGGATAGTTACGTTTAAAAGATAGCACGAGAAAACGATATATTTCAGCCATTTAAAAATAAAACTCTTTATCTTTAGTTAACAGCACCATAGTAAGCCAAGAAATAGTGCATCGCGTGAAAGTAAAGAAACATGTTACATAAAAAATAAAGTATATAATAATCTGATTTCGGTCACGCTCAACAGAGCGTTACGCCAAAACGGCGTATCAGATTAGATGAGGCGCTATCACGGAAAGTCTCTATATCATATTCGGAGACGAGGACGATGCAGTTTGCCAAAGACGTGACGTTACAGTTTACAAAATCCCAATAGTCGGAGAAATATCTAGTAGGAAGGATAGTCGCAGCAGCTGCACAGGTCAGACAACTTCCATGTATCTTCCCCATGAGATCTCGGCGGGACATCATAACGACGTTCACGTTATGTAGCAACGTCACCGTACCTGGGGCGTGCTTCAAGTACGATTTGACTAAAAATAACATACTTTTATGGCAACAGAAATATAAAACGCTTGTGATGTATGCCGCATTAAGGGAACAACCAAACACTTCATACGAGGGGTGATTTTTCAAAGGTTTGTTTCAAAACGTGTGAAGATACTTTGAGTAGACTATAGTTAGTTTTCCACCTGGGTAAGAAAAATCAGACAAAAATATACTGTTGTCATCTCTCAACCAGCTTAGAGACTGTGGCAATCCTAGGGTGTAGTGAAACGTGGGCCTAACTTCACAGTTACATGTAAATGCAAGGGCCTATATTACATCCTCTGAAAAAAGTTCCAGGTAAAATTAATTTTCTTGTTAGACAAGTATTGCTAATTACGGCCACCGATTAGGGGCTATTCAAAGGCTCACCCCGGTAAGGCGCATATCCTATTCGGGGTTTCGACTCGTTTATTAAGAATTGGGTTGCTCTAAGAAGTGGCGTAAAATTACAGTATTTTTTTTATGATTCTTACTTAGAAAATGAAGTATAAATTAAATGTATATTGCTTTTTATTATCAGTAAATCAGTTTTAAAGTGTCGTTTAAAAAAAATCGATATAAAACTAATATACGAAAATGAGGTTCAGTCCTGATTGAATTGTATTGCCATGTGTCGAGTTTTTCTTCGAACGAACATTCAAAAGTTAAGCCTAAATGCGATAGGATCTCCAAGACAACACACATTTTTAAAATGTTAAATTAAAACGTTTACTGTTACGTCTTCCTGTTAAGTAAACAAAGATCATTCGCTTACAAACTTAGGAATGAGACATTCGAAATTGGGAAATAGTTTCGACTGTCTGCACACAGTTACGTTTTATATAATGTGTGATAAACCGGAGGGCATAATAAATGTTCGAGAACCCCAAACTGCCTGCGTAAAATTTATAGAACAGAATGAGGTAGACGTCCGAATAAAATTGATTTTTTTTAATAAACTGAGTGATATGGTGGTGTCGCATCAAACTTCCGCACGCAAAATTTCGTAAATAACTAATTATTTATTCATTGAGAGTAGGTACGTTTCAAGACTTTTAGAATTATATTTTTACCACTTTCCCAACACAAGTTACATCCGGCCAACTGGGGCCGTTAAACGCAATCAACCAGAGGCCTCTCCAATCTGTCTATTTTTCCCTGGGTGGTTTACACAGTCTTGAAGGATTCACAATCAGCGGTATCCAGCAAAATGCGACAGCACAGGGACTCTTAGGGAGAAGGAGAGAGGAAGAACGAGAGACAGAGTAGGTCAGGAGGAGTAGGAGGAGGGGGAAGGAGAATTAGGTGCAATGAGAACGCGTGCGGTCTCGCCGCTAAACCGTATCCATTTACGGCGCAGTCGATAGTACCCCCCTGTTTCCCCCTCCCACCTTCCCCGCAACATCTCCGCAACACGCAAGCATCCTTAGCAATATCCATGGCACAGAGCCGCGGGGGTCCAGCGCGCTTTTAAACAGATCGTGCCTGGAATGGCAGTCGCCGCAGGGGTGGGCAAAAGCACGGCGACCAGCGCCGCTCATTCCGCTGGACACACATCCCCTTGCCCCACTGTGTAGGTACAGAGTATTCGAGAACGCAAAGGTGAAAACACGTGGTCGCACAGCGAACTACAGCCGTACACGCCGGGAAAATGGCGAGACCTAGGCGCAACTGAGTGGAGTGGAGAGATTTGGGCGTCTTTTAACAACGTGAGAGTGGAGTTAGGTGAGCATGGAGCAGCGGCGGAATGAAAGGGACGGGGGGAACGGGAGATCACCGAAAAAACCCGCCCACCAGCGGTATCGTTCAGCACGATTCCCACTTGCGAAAATCTGGGAGCGACCCCCTCGCCTAGGTGGAAGGCGAGTAGTCTAACCATTACAACAACGTGGCCCTACAATACTAGGGCTCGTGCTGCCTCCTGCCACAATGATGCGTAGACGTCATCACTAGCATGAAAAACCGTATTAGATATAAAAAAAACACATTTTTTAAAATGTTAAACTTTTTCTTTAAATATGTTATCTACTGTTAATACGCGAAACAGCGAATTTGAAATTATTAAAATAAAAGTGAAAAAGTTATTTTTTTTTTTCGAATTGTTTGATACCCAATGATAACTTAACTTCCTACATACTTCACACGGACAATACAAAAATTAATTTTAACAAGCTAGCTGAAATACTACGAATAGCTGTATGTGGTGTATATTCCGATTGTATAAATACGTCTAGGTGTATATAAAAAAATATATTAATATTGAATTCCTAATCTAACATTAAAAATAAGTACAAAAAAACTTATAAAAATATATGGAATATGTGTGCCTTCCCCGAAAGCATGTTTTTATTGCAACAGTGAGACAAGACAGCAAAATGTTCAAATGCTGTTTACCATAGCGTAACCTACTTTGCCAGTCGGCGGCCCGGCTAACTGGGAACTTTTCGCAGCTTGCAGTAGCCAATCGGGCAGTGGTGTGTGGTGAACAGTTGCAAGGTAAGCTGGCGTTAGCTCTGTGCCTTACCTTGCTGCGTGCTAGTTTATACATCCACCACTAAAACGTAACTCGACAGCTGACGCCACATGACGCGCGTAGTGGGTCCCTTGCTACTCGCTTGTGAGTGGACGGAATTCATTCCTTTTTCCCTGGGCTGCACGGTGGTTACTGGCTCCTGCTGCGTGCACCCAGAATGTACAGCAGCGAGCAAGCACACGCTTACCCTGCAACACTTCACCACACGCGTTTGCAATCGGACATAAGGATCGCTTCCAGAGCGTTCCACAAAAAAACATACTACATAGCCAACTAACGCAAGGTATTAATCAATAAACTATAAACTAACTAACCAATTATTAATGATATCAACGTAATTTTCATTATTTATTTAATTACGAAATGCTTCCTCAGACCTTACTTTCCTGAACCACCCAGTTATATACAACATTTGGCCTTATAATCCGCTTAACAAAATCAAAACCNCTCAGACCTTACTTTCCTGAACCACCCAGTTATATACAACATTTGGCCTTATAATCCGCTTAACAAAATCAAAACCGTTTCAGGGCTAACTCTGGGCCTCGTGACGGTCCTTTCAAAAAGTC
>NQII01014174.1:0-18772 GCA_002778355.1 Clitarchus hookeri | reverse complement strand
ACGAGGAAACAAGCCCGGGTAGGCGGGACGCTTGCGGGAGAATGCTGAGATGGCTCCTTTGCTACAGTGCGTGGCAGATTCCTTCCCCGCTCCTTCATATCTGAGCAACTTGCCCTGTATGAACTCGCTGTCGACGAGATTTTAAGAGCTCCACCTGATTGGCGTGCAAAGTTTGATAGAGAACTCGTTATTCAAAAAACGGTTATATATTTTTTAGTGGTGACCAAACACTAAAGGTTGTTCATGATAAAGTGAGCATTTTTGAAATCAACATTTNGGTTATATATTTTTTAGTGGTGACCAAACACTAAAGGTTGTTCATGATAAAGTGAGCATTTTTGAAATCAACATTTTAAAAATATCACTAACCTTACCTGCATGTATTTTCACAGGTATACTGGCTAGCATGCACCCTCTAAAGTTGGTAACGACTGAGAGAAAGTAGTTCCATGTCTTAACGCTGAATTAAAAGGGTTAAGAAAACGTGTGAGAATACTGAAATTATTTGTCTTACTTTTAATAATTTTAATGCATATAATTGTATGAATTAGCAAAACTGTAAAGTATTTACTTTCCTAATAAATGCCCAGTTTTACTTGACCGACGCATGAATAATGTGACCAGGCCCGTGGTAATGTTAATTTTACACATGGCGGAAGTATACGAAATGTACATATAAATAGATCTTTAGTAGGGCTTTCAAAAGTGCTCACTTTACCGTGAATAGCCTTTAAAATTATTTGAGAAACATTTCGTACCCAACTACAAGTGCGCGCTAGTTGAGTGCCTCGCGTGCTAAAGCAATGTGTAAGGCCAGGAATATTTCGCGTTTTAAACGAGCTATAGAATATTCCCCACCGTCCTACTTTTCTTTTAAGCCCCGGCTTTCTGTCCATTGGCTGCTGCCCCAGTGCGTAGTAAGTTTTACCTCAGGCCAGGTGGCGCGGTATTGAGTGTCTTTTTCGTTGCAGGTATGTTATTCGCTCGGAGATCACCTGGACGTGTCTAAAAAACTGTGACCAAATTTTTCTAGAGACATCCGAAGTTCGCAAATAGATGTCCAGGTACGTTAGGTTTCAATACTCTACGGACATATCAACAGATTTAATTTGCTTATTGGCCAGGTGTCTTTGTAAGGAAACATTTCGTTACTTGAGTGGCCAAAGAGAATTAAGTTACTCCGATACTGTACGCCTGTAATTCGCGGGCAGACACCTAATACGCACAATACTTAAATCATCCAATCACGTAAATGATTATAAGATAAACTGTTACGAAATAAAACTGGTCGTGCGATTTATTATGCGAAAATCGGGCGTCCATACCAATTACAAACACAACAGAAATACACGCGTGTTTAAGGACTAGCTTGTCCTAAAATGAATTCACGAAATTGTCCAGTCCCTAGCGATGAATTGAGTGGGCAAGAGTCGGTCTCAGAGCTAGAAGAGCATTTCGAGGCTTCGAACGCTGAAAATAGTTTCAGGCTAGCGGAACACTTAAGCCCTACCTATTGTCTGTTAGCCATATCTTCACACTTTTGACTCAAACCTTTGAAAAATCACCCTAGGTATAACTTTTTGGTTGTTTCCTAAATATGTTATACACTGGAGAGCCAAAAAAAAAAACTGGTATAGGCGTGCGTATGCAAATAACAGAGGTATGGAACCAATCAGAGTAACGCGATGCGGTCGGCAGCGCCTATATAAGACAACAAGCGTCTGGCAAAGTTGCTAGATCGGTTACTACTGCTACAATGGCAGGCTGTCAAGATTTAAGTGAGTTTGAACGTGGTGTTATATTCGGCGTGCGAGAGATGGGACATGGCATCTCCGAGATAGCGATAAAATTTGGATTTTTGCGTACGACCATTTCACGAATGTACCGTGAATATCGGGAATCCGGTAAAACATCAAATCTTCGACATCACTGCGGCCGGGAAAAGATCGTGAAAGAACGGGACAAACGACGACTGACGAGAATTATTAAACGTAACAGACGTGCAACCCTTTCTCAAATTTGCACATTAGTCGAGTCCATGCCACGTCGTGTTGCGGCATTTCTGCGTGCTCGCGGGGGCCCTACACGAAATTAGGCAGGTGTACCAGTTTTTTTTGGCTCTTCAGTGTATATAACAAGCGTTTTATACTCCTGTTAATATTATCTTATTTTTGGTCCTGAATAAAAACAGACAAAAATCGTTTATAATTAATATGAATAAAAACACAGACTTGGTAATGCCTTGTAAGAAATTGTTATTATGCAAAATATCATTAAACTTTGAGCACACGAATGAAGTGCATTGTCCCTTTGGTGTAATTTTCTATACTTGGTTAAACTTAATTTGCATAAAGCGGATGAATAGCCTGGAAATAGAACCTTAGCAGAGTTTCAGGAAATTTGACAGTCACCGTGAACTGACTGTACCTACCACAATAGTGCCGCAAGAGATGTCTGGCGGGTGGAGAGAATAAAAAAAAACGCTTTCTTTATTTGTTAGTGCAGGGATTTTTATTGAAGCAGCACACACAGTTGGCGTTGTATGGGCGGCAACGTCACCGGCGCAGCATCCTGCAGACCCTGACGGTCCAGGAGTCGGCGTGAGCTCCCTCCTGGGTCGCCGAGGCTGCCTCCCCCGCCTCGCACAGTTGACTGTCGTCGTGGCGTGCCCTCTCGTACTGGCGGGACACGAGATAGTGCCCCGCCCACTGCCACACGCTCCCGTACACCTTACAACACACGTCGCGCACACACACATTAAGTCTCCACTTCACGTCCCCCTCCAGATATATTTTTTTTGTGACATAATTTTAGTTTCAATGAGATTATTGGGACTTTATAACTACAGAAAATTTATATTTTACGAGAAAATTAATAATTGCTGTACTAAATTTTACTACAAGTTATTTGGTAGTTGTGAAAACGCAGGAATTAAACATACGCTTTAAAGTTAATATTATGTTAATTGTGACAAAAAAATTTACTTTGATACTTCTAACTTCTACAGTAGCAATTTTAAAATATTTATTTAATAGTAATTTTAATTAGCAGGAAATGAAACAACCATATATAGTCTGATGCCGAACCTTAATCTTTAAGCTTCAATCACAGTGTCCTATACATAATGTTAAAAATAAACCTATTCCACGCAGTTTGCAATAAAGGATAACGAACAGAACATTTTACGATGTGGAAACCATGTCCGGGAATGCATAGTTTGGCCGCTATAGCACGTCGAAATATTACAGTGCCTCGGACATAGTACGTGTGGTTAGTTACACGTTTAGCCAGCAAGACACCTCCATCAACCCTACAAGAGCATGACGTCATGGACTACGTAAGCGATTAGAATTGCCAATCAATGCGTGCATCGGCGGTGCAGAGATCGGCGCACGAGGACAAAGGCGCTTGGTTGTGTGGTGAGTATTTCAGCCGCGGCGTGGATTCGCACGATCAAGTCTTCCTCAGATATTACTGTAGTCACATGCACCATGTTATTACTAGGTCCGTAGACAATAAGCCTCTGGCACAATAGGCGTTTAGTGGTGGTTGTTGTTTGTGTTGGTGGTTTTCAGTTGGTGTGCAAAGTGTTCCATGGCACATTATTCACGGTTGGTGTTGTAATTTGTTTGTGGTTGTGCCAACAGATAGCAGTAAAGTCTTAAGAACGGTGTAACTTTTATTTTTATTGACTATTGCTGGATTTTAAATTTCTATAACCAAGCAAACAAAAAGTTTTATTGCTGATGTTAAATTATTAAAAAAAAGTGTATTAAAGTAAGCTATATTTAAAACATTAAGCTTATTCCCTAATGTTAAAAATTAAATATACTGAAATTTGTAAAACAGCTATCCAAATAGTTAACTCAAATTAATGTATAATAATGTAATCACTTCGTAAAATCCTGCAAATACCATATATTCATATGATATACTTTAGCTTTTATGTTATTACATATCATATTTTTACTATTAGAAATTGCTGGCTTCTGAGTAACAGAATGTATTAACAGCTTGATATAAATATCTTTATTTCCACGATTATTTTCCACCATTTCAAATTTTTTTCACTTTCACTCGTTCAGAACCTACAAAAGGGTCTCCAATAGGTCGGTTGGTGGTAAAAATTCAAGGTATTCCAACACGCTACAACACCAACCACCAACAACATAACCAACACTATCCACCAACCGCGAGTTGTAATTATTTTACGACTAACCACCAATCACAAACTGCCTATTGTGCCAGGGGAATAATGGTCTAGAGGTACCCAATTATATCGCTCCATAGGGACCCAGCCACGTGTTTCCGTACTTGTGTTTCTTCTCGTTAAATTTTCAATTCGTTGTTCTGTATCATATACTGCGCGTTGTCTTCTTTTTTTAATTTTTTTTTTTACATTCTGTAGTGGGACATTACACAGGATGTAAAATGAATGATGTTTATTGAGCACAACAAAAAAACCGAGCCCAATAAGTTAAGTCCCTCGGGTGGTGAGAGAGACAATTCGTTGCTGAGCACGTGCTCCAATTGCTTCAGATTTTTTCTATAATTAGCGTTTGGAATTTTGTAAGGTTTTAATTGGACTACCACGCTGTCCACTGTTCAGAATGCAAAATTGCTATTTGTTGTAAAACATCCCTAGGATAATACCAGATAAATTCGAGATTATTATTACAAAGCTAAATACTTAAAAGTTCTTGAAATAAACAGACCATCCCATCTTAACAAAATCATGTTTAAAACGTTGTTTAACATTTAACATCACCAGAAAAATTAATGAAGGCACTGAACTGTTACTGAACAAAAACACATATTTCATGAACATTTCAGCAACTTACTTACTTAAATAGTTATTTCAAGCGTGTTACGCATTCGTTTATTACAATAACTCCAGTTATGTGTGTATTTAATATTTGAAGTAAAAACTAACGTGGTGACGATTTGGTAATCAGCAAACTTATAAATTGACAAACTGTAAAACGCATATTACAAAAATACGCCATCGATTTAGCAGGCAAAACCGATCACGTAACCATTTCATTAAGGTGGCCGCATGGTTGAAGAAATTTCGCATGCCTGAAGCCTAAAAATGCGGGAGCGCTAGGGGCGACCGAGACATGCACATCAACTCTCTCATCGCCTCTACGCACAAAACACTGAACTGGTGTGCAGTCTTGTGTCGATAACGCGCCTCTATGAGATTTTCAGCAAATACCCTGCCATTTTTGACGTAATAATAAAAATAAAGGTTTGATGCACGTCCATATTCTGTTTTGTTTTGTACCGTAATGTTCATACCTAAAAATGACAGTGAAAAAACCCGTTTTAGCCATTTTCACTATCACAAAAACATGCTTGAGAGAGAAATGGAGGAACTGAAAAACGTGTACGGACGCATAACGTTTTTTAAACGCTATTCGTAAGCAGACCTCACTCAAACACTTTGAACGGTTTTTTAATCAAACGTATTCTGCTGGAGCCCTGCAAACCGTTCGGCGGCCTGCCCAGGCAGCCACCTTAACAAAAAATGACAAGTGGAACGAAGCCTGAAACTTGCTGCCAGTAATATCAGTTGCAAGTACTTTTTATTGGTCCTGATATATGAAGGAACGTTATACTGATATTAGTACAGTTCCTACAAAAAAAATTGTTTGCTCCAACGCCCAAAATTATAGCTCATTTGTGATGGGCAGTGTTATAGTAGCGTCGCTGTAACTTAGGACTTGGGAGCTCTGCCAATGCCGGTCACTTCTCCCCGGGAAAGGAAACAATTGGACGACGCGACGGTGGTACGGCAGGTGGGAGGGAGTGCTTGTAGATTCGTCTGCCCGTCTGCCAGCTACTCTCTGTCTCATGTAACTTAGCAAGATTTTGAAAGTTCAACGAAAGTAGCTCCAATGCTTACTTTTCATTTATGTATCCTTTCGCCATCAACTGGTGCGTCAAGTGGTGGCTGTATATTTTACCAACACGCTTTCAGCTAATTTACTTATCATTGTGATGCCATACAAATTTTAAGAAATTTACAGACTGGCATCTGTATAAAAAAATCGTAGAAAACCTGGCAAAAAATTTTATATTTCAAACTCTTTTTTTAGTTTATTAGAGACAGCGAATTTGGGTTAACATTTGCGAGACGGTAATTGTAGTACTGAGATAAAAGTAATTCGGGGAACTTGCTTGACAACGCACTTTCATCCACCAACAACTCACCAACGACTTTTTCAAAGCAGTTATTCGGTTATTACAGAGACTAAACAGCTCGAGTAGGAAATATGTGTCGTGGCATAACGTAAGAATTGCTTAAAAACTACCCACACGCTTTCCATTTTCTTCGTTTTATTAATACAGCATGGTAACAAAAGGAAAATAACGAAGATAGGTTTACGGGAAGAGAAAAATATGGCGTGCAATGGACGTAGACGTAACAATTACCGGCCTAATATAAATTACTAGTAATCAAAATGGCTGTACACTAAAATACATGTGTTATTTTAAAAATTATACAGAACTCGCGGAAAAATAAAACAATTGGTATCCATTTGTAAATTTGTTATTTTACACAAGAAAGCTGTTTTATCCTGGCTAGTAGTGTTTCGGGAGCTGGCTAACAGATGGCGTGCAAAGAGTGTTGTGAGCCGAGCGTGTTAATCAACAGACAGCAGCACGTTGGCCTGCCTCTTGATCCCGCATTTTTAAAAGTTCAGTTTTATGCATACAGTTTTCTTTGTAGAAAAGAATTTTAAATGTAATCCTGTAAAACCCTGGCCATATCTGCTCTAGTGTGTAAGTATACATCCACACATTGTTCCAGTCCTCAGACAGGGGCTATGATGTGGGTGAGAGGACGATGGCGTTAACTGCAGCCTGCTGCCCTGCTCGACGAACAGACCTGTCGGTCCGGGAAACTGGCTGTACATATGCGATAAGATGATACGGGAGTGAAGTAGCAGGGGGAATGCAGACGAAGGAGGATACGGGAGAATCCTGAGAAAACAACTCCGTGCCAGTGTTCGCCACAATTCCCATTTGAGAATACGTTGAGAAAATTTCTCGCAAGTCGCTGCCTGGTATTGAACTGGGATCAAACTAACACCAAATATAGGTTCATGCCTTACTCAGGACTCAAATCACAACCTCTCGCACCGTGGAACGATTTGCGAACCAACTTAGTGCGGCGCGGTGGTCAACTACCACTACGCCAATCGCGCATCCTGCCTGCTATGGTGAACTACGGAGTTTACAATCGAAGGAAAAGAGCAGAATCCAGGTAAAATTAAGTGTCTCCACACAGTTAAAAAAAAGTATACAATTGATCTAATAAGAAATAAGACTACCCAAGACTCTTTCACCTCTGTATTCTTAAGGGGAGCCTTCCCCTTCCATATTGGATTATTGGGTTTTTATTATCATAACAAAAAAAAAAAAAATCTGCAAGTACATGTACTCAACTAGTTATTCACCCCGAATTAATAATTATGTCACAATTTTACATTTTCCAAAATCCAGCAAAATTAATATTTTGACATAAATAAGAGTTCGTAGTTGAGTCGTTATGTATTTACTGCTTTGCAAGGTCATTAGCTAGTTGGGTATCGGGTTACTTCCAATATTTTCCTTTTTAAAACCATAAACAAGGTAGAAAACAAAAAATCCAACATGGCAGGGGAAGGCTCTCCTTGATCCTTTCATGCCCGTTGTAGACATTTGTCTGCATGTTATACAGGAAGGTTATAGTTTACCGGTACTCAGTGCCTAATTATCTTCCCTGGAGGTAACTGGTTTGTAAACCATGGTATTGTTCTACGTTATGACTCTGTTTCATATCACTGATCACGGAACACAAAGCCCACAGCTTGTTGGTTGTGATACCCAAACAAGTTCTTTGCCAGATCAAGTACAGCACGCATAGGGAAATTTCTCAATTGCAACACCAGAAATAATATCAACACCGAGCGGGGTGGCGCAGTGGTAACTAACTGGACCCGCATTCGGGAGGACCCGGGTTCAATTCTTGGTCCGGCCATCCTGGCTTCGGTGAATGCTGGGATGGGTGATTAACAAAGGCCACGGCCGATTCCTTCCCGTTCCTTCCTCAATCCCTCTTCCCTGAGCAACTAATAGCCTCGCCGTCGACGAGACGGTAAGTCCAACTAACTACCTACCGTAAATTAACGTGGGAATGTAAGGGTTAAGTACTGTGCGGTGGAGACACGTACCTCCTTGCGCAGCAGGCAGTAGAGGAGAGACATGAAGAGCCCTTGGCAGCCCCGGAGCAGCCTGTAGGAGTAGACCCAGAGCTGGAGCTGCCACAGGCTCTTGGGCAGCGACGCCGTCGCCACGAGGTACACGTCGGTCACAGACACCAGCGGCAGCAGTATCAGCTCCATCTTCGCCGCCCTCCTGACAACACAACGCACCAAAGTCTCACCGTCGCGTCGTAACTAGAGACGGCTGACAAATTGCATAGACTAAAGACGAGGTGGACCCATCTCGCTGGATGCACGCAACCAGTCTCCGTGTCCCAACATTTAACTTCTTTTATTCCGGCTCGTATAGAAAAAACGGCGTAAATTGGATTAATAAATTGTGTTTATTGAGCAGGATATATACACGGAAAATAAACATAAAAATAAACAAAACATTCCAGCCAAAGTGGATTTTCCAGTACCAAAAGACTATGAAAACTACTGAAAGACAAAAACGTAAATCAACTGGGGGAAAAAAATCAACAAATACCCCAATGGACAGAAAATGTATACCTTAATACTAAACCAATGAAAATGGTGGGAAAAAGGACGTATAAACAATGACAGGACGAATAAAATGAGAAGAAAAAAGATACAAGAATAAGGTGTAGTAATTTTTAAAGGAAGTGTGGCTCTTTAGGACCATAGGTGTAAATAAGTGTAAGAAAAAATTAGGTGTATAAGACGGGGTGAAACAAAAATATGCAGAAAATAAAAACAGCAGTGTATTTGTTTCGCAAGACGTGTAACGTCTTGCGATTGGATTGGATTTGAGGTTAGAACACTGATTAGTAAAGAAGTGCTTTGTGATGAATGTATGCTTCCTCTAACCAATTTATAGTACTGTCAGATTAAATTCAAATTGATGGAAATATTTTACTCATATGAAAGTGCTTTTTTGTAATTGATATAAACAAACGCGTTCATCATTGTTGACCACGTGACTTTGACAGTTGTGTTCCTTTGGGGTAGGTCAATGGTGCGCGCATGCGCAGAAGACGAATAAGCGGTCTACCTCATCTTCAGTCTATGATAAATTGCAGCATGCTAATTTATCACAGATATTTCCTTGTCACACGAAGTATCTGTGACACAGTCACTGAAGTATCTGTGACAGTGACAAGTCTCATACTATAACACACGTTCACAGGTTAGGCCGGTGTCATACTAGGCAGACAGATAGTGGCGACCTGGTCGCCTGCTGTTTGCGGAAAGTAGGCACGCCATACTAAGCAACCAGGTCACGCGTCTGTAGTCTCTTCAGTGATGGCACCGATGACACTGGTAGATTATGTGCTCTTCGCAATGACAGTTTCGCTTTATTTAAGGAAGAGAAAAAGAAAAAGGAGTTTTTCTGTGCATCCAATAAATATGCAGCTTTTATCTACGGGCCAATTTCACACCCTATTCCATACTCTGAGAAGCCACCCTGATCAATGTTTATCCTACTTTCGTACGTCGTTTGACGAACTTTGTAATTTCATTGAGAATTCCACACAGAAGCAGAACACATATATAAACCCAGCGCTTGAAGCACTTTGCAGTTACATGTTAGTAATCAGCATGCCAAGCAATTAAAAAGGTTGTCATGGTAGTACCCGCTAATATCGAACATAAACGCAGAAATCACATGTATGGTTGGACTACAAATTAGTGGTTGCCTGGGAAGTAGGCAGCCTGCACCTCTCTCTGTAATGCAAGACATGCCAAATGACAACCTGGTTCGTGTTTTTGTGATAATGCAGGTAAAACACCTTAGTAAATGGTGGTAGTGTGGGGTTGTTGAAAAAAAAAAAAAACTAACACCGGTTTCAAGCATTAGTGCTTTATTTGGAATGCGAATAGTTTACATGGTTACAGAATATGGTCAAAGGGCGAGTCACCCATCTCCATTCATGCACGAACGCGACGCTCATATGACTGGCTCACACGCTGCAACATACCTGGATTGGCCCGTACAGTATGGCATGCAACTTGAATACGTTGTCAGAGATCCTCCACATTGTCCACGTCAATTGCATACACCTGTACCTTGAAGTGGCCCCAAAAGTAGAAGTCGACTGGGTTTAGGTCCGGTGATCTGGGTGGCCAATCCACTGGCCCACCACGGCTAATCCATCGTGCTG
The DNA here is from genome assembly GCA_002778355.1 of Clitarchus hookeri. Classification (NCBI taxonomy): domain Eukaryota; kingdom Metazoa; phylum Arthropoda; class Insecta; order Phasmatodea; family Phasmatidae; genus Clitarchus; species Clitarchus hookeri. The sequence continues at coordinate 8,394 of NQII01014174.1, read as the reverse complement.
TGTACCATGCATACATGTACCACCTTGCTGTGCGACCAAAGTGTGCTGATGCACCATCGTGCATGTATTGCGTGTCGTCTCATAGATTCAGTGGTACATCTTCAAGTAGTTGTGGTAGGTCATCGTCCAAGATGCACCGATTGGAAGCTCCAGGCAGCCGTGCGGCAAGGATGTGTAGCTCACTTAGCATCCCATTGACAATCTTCTCCCAAACGTTAAGAGAAAACAGACTTTTGAAGATGAATTTCCTTACTAGATGTGGGTTGATATATGCTCATACATGCTCCTTGTGGAATTTGAAGACACCTTGCCTCGTGAAGGATTCTTCATCGGTGAATAGTACAGTGCCGTGGGCTGGCCTAATTTGGCCTAGGAACCACTCACAACACAATAAATGGTCAGTCCGGTCAGTGATATGCGTACAATCTGTCTCGCCGTAAAATGCGACATACTGTTGACTGTGATGCGTTCAGTACATAAGCGATTCCCCGAGTGCTGGCACGTGGGTTGGGTTAGCATCAACATTGTCTAATATATCGTGCTCGATGTCAGCCAACAATGTGGTAACTTGAGCGCACAGTTCCTGTTTCACGCAAACGCCGATGAACTGAAGTGAATGCACATGTATCTGGTATATGTCGAGCTGGAAACTTTTCGGCGTACCGATGACGTGGAACTGATGCATTACACATCATTTCACCATACGCGAGATGCATGTCCATCAGTTCCTCATTACTCCATTCCACCACACACGTTGTGAAGAATTGTCTGCTGTGTAAACTACCAACGCAATGCTAGCAGGTAGGCAACCTTGTCGCCACTTGGTACGGCAACAGGAACCAATGCAATGAGGCACTTGTCCGCAGTGGGGGTCACGGTGGCTGAGCGGTTAGCCTGCTAGCCTCCCTCAAGGCGATCCAGGTTCAATCCCCAGCTGGGTCACTCCACATTTTCACATGTGGTAATCGTGCCAGACGATGCCGTTGGTCGGCGGGTTTTTCGGGGATCATCCATTTCCCCCGCCCTTTCATTCCGACACTGTTCCATTATCATTTCAATCACCATCATTGGCTCTCAAGACTCCGATGTTAAGAGCCATCCAAATCTCTTCACTCACTCACTTGCCCGCAGTAACACCTCAGTCGTCCACAATCTTATAAACATGTTGCCTTAGGTCAACTAAATTAGCAAGAGTATCAGTTAACACGTCATGACTGTAGTACAATCTGCCTACCATCCAGGGAACCACTTACACTGAGGCGACAAAAGTCATGGGATACCTCCTAATATCGTGTCGGACCTCCTTTTTCCCGGCGAAGTGCAGCAACTCGACGTGGCATGAACTCAACAAGTCGTTGGAAGTCGCGGCAGAAATATTGAGCCATGCTGCCTCTATAGACGTCCATAATTGCGAAAGTGTTGCCGGTGCAGGAATTTGTTCACGAACTGACTTCTCGATTATGTCCCATAAATGTTCGATGGGATTCATGTCGGGCGATCTTGGTGGCCAAATCATTCGCTGGAATTGTCCAGAATGTTCTTTAAACCAATCGCGAACAGTTGTGGCCCGGTGACATGGCACATTGTCATCCATAAAAAATGCATCGTTGTTTGGGTACATGAAGTCCATGAATGGCTGCAAGTGGTCTCCAAATAGCTGAACATAACCCTTTCCAGTCAATGATCGGTTCAGTTGGACAAGAGGACCTAGTCCATTCCATGTAAAAACATCCCACAGCATTGAGCCACCACCAGCTTGTACAGTTCCTTGTTGACAACTTGGGTCCATGGATTCGAGGGGTGGGGGTCTGCGCCACACTCGAACCCTGCCATAAGCTCTTACCAACTGAAATCGGGACTCATCTGACCAAGCCACGGTTTTCCAGTCGNCCACACTCGAACCCTGCCATAAGCTCTTACCAACTGAAATCGGGACTCATCTGACCAAGCCACGGTTTTCCAGTCGACTAGGGTCCAACCGATATGGTTACGAGCCCAGGAGAGGCGCTGCAGGCGATGTCGTGCTGTTAGTAAAGGCACTCGAGTCTGTCTTCTGCTGGCATAGCCCAGTACAGCTAAATTACGCCGCACTGTCCTAACGGACACGTCCGTTGTACGTTCCACATTGATTCCTGCGGTTATTTCACGAAGTGTTGCTTGTCTGTTAACACTGACCATTCTGCGCACACGTCGTTGGTCTCGGTCATTAAGTGCAGGCGGTCGGCCACTGCGTTGTCCATGGTGGGAGGTTATGCCTGAAATTAGGTATTCTCGGCACACTCTTGACACTGTCGATCTCGGAATGTTGAATTCCCTAACCATTTCCGAAATGGAATGTCTCATGCGTTTAGCTCCAACTACTATTCCGCGTTCAAAGTCTGTTAATTCTTGTCGTGCGGCCATAATCACGTCAGAAACCTTTTCACATGAATCACTTGATTACAAATGAAAGCTCAACTACTGCACTACCCATTTATACATTTTGTACGCGATACTACTGCCATCTGTATATTTGCATATTGCTTGCTATCCCATGACTTTTGTCACCTCAGTGTATATGCTTTCCAACTTAACATGCGATTTCTCAAGAAACGGTAGGGATTAGCGGTTACTACCATGATGACCATTATTATTGCTTTTTGCATACTGATTACTAACATGTCATGTCAAATCGCTTCAATCGCAGCGTTATGAAGCTCTAAGCAATTGGATGGTGTCAACCCTTATTGAATTTATGAAGGGGTGTACTCTAGATAACGCCGTTTTGCGTGTTAAACTGCCTCGTGAACGTATGCCCGTATGCCAATTTTCGTTGCTTAATCGCGAGTGGTCTCCAATTAATCGTTTCATAACATATTTCCAATAGTAACGTTCCAGGGCGTCTACCACCCTCAGAAATCACGTCAGGCCCTATGTCGTATATATGTGTTTCACTATTTATTTGTCCTGAGGATCTCGCTTACACCGGGTTAGCATACATCAACGACTCGTCCTGTATAGGTCTAAGTCTGGAAATACAGAGATGGATACTGGAGCCGTAATCGACTTAGTTAACTAATCACAGTCTCTCAGCAAGATTTGTAGCAGTTTGTAATTTCGTGATGTTGCACGGGAGATAACTATGTTCCGAGACGAAATGAACCAAGTTTGCCATCTTGCTCGCCATTATTATTTGTTAATAAACAGTCCATTTAAAATTCGCTGCTAGTCTACCGGAACGCGAAACGCAGATAAATTAAGTTTCGAGAAAATATGAAGGAATCTTTATCTCACAACATTCCAGCCCGGCATTCACATAACGTGTTTGCAATCGGTGCACATGCCACTGATATGGCGCTGGACATTTTCCAGTTGCTCTCCTCCAGCCCATAACTTACCTTGCTTTGTCTATGTCTTCAGACTGCGAATGCTTATGCTTGGTGGAGACCAGCCTGATGGTGTTTATCAGGAGTGCAAACGTCAACTGCAACAATGATTGAGTTTTGTTTTATGAAGACCAAATGTATCTACATAACATTTAAAATATACAATAAACTAAGTTTTTTTTTTAATAATCCAAGATATTTTAAAGGTTTTTAAATTCAAAAACTGGCCAAGATGGAAAGTATTAACAACAAATATAAGCAAACACACTTTCATTAATTTAATTCATGGTTGCAAGATTTTATCGCCGTTAGAGATCTTTACTAATGATGTGCAGCGTCAGATGTAAAGATACCCAACATAATTAACTTCGAAACTACAGATAATATCAACTAATTATTAAATATGTATAATATGCATATAATTCAAAGTTATACGTGAATAAATTTTAATAACGATTTAAGATTGCTATAAAAAATTGTTGAAATATTTTAAAATTAAATCTGTATTTTAGTAGCAAGGAAAACTAGTTTCTGTTAGAATTTTATATGGTATCACCGCCAATATTTCATTCTAATTTTTTGAAAGTGTGAAGACAGAAATTGTTTGGAAAAATTCTTAAGCACTGAACTATTAAAACAGGATATTTGGATATACGGCAGTAATGTATTTTGGACAGATTTTACACGTGTATTTTAAATCGATACTTCATGGTAAGGGGGAAGGGGTCGCGAGCCCGCAGCTGGTTCGGGCCGACTAAAAAAAACTGGTCTCGCCAACACGAGAACACTGTCCATGTGATGACTCATTGGATGTACCCTTATATGCTGGCATTTAATTGCAAAAATATAATGTAGAGATTTTTCCCGAAGAAATCCATTGAACTTACATGCTAAATACTACCAAGTTACGCTAACTTCACCCACTGGGAAATAGTATTTATTGTCGCCAATAGCTTCTGCTGCTACACTTCTTGCGAATTATTAGAAGAGGAGAAAACACAGACGCTGCTAGCGAAGGAAATAAAGGCAACACATAGCGTAACATACAGTCCGTTTATTGTGAAATATATACTTGCTGGACTCTGAAAGAGATGAATTTTTATGAGAGTATCTGCAAAGACCGATGTCGACAATGAAATTCATGTTACAAATGACTTTTTACTAAAATATATTTTGGATATTTTCCGATTGAGCAGTTAAAACTGATTTCCAGATTAAATTGTTTTAAACGTTTACTGAGTCGTATTAAACGTAAGCTAGTGACATAAATTATGTCATTACTTATCAAGATGTTTTATTTGCCAACGTAAACAGCAAAATTCTGTTTAACTAAGAAGAGAAAATGAACAAAAGCATACGTCGTTTGATAGTGTTACCTAGCGTTAGATGCCAATAAATATTCCTAACCATTTATTTACGTGCATATAGATTTGACTGTAGTTGTGACATGCAAGACCGTTCCACTCAAATACAATGTTTTCACTCATACCAGAAAGGAAAATTGTGTCATTTTGGACCCAATGGATATAAGGTTAGTGCATTTGTCAACTGCTTACACAAACAAAGCAGACTCTGGGTCCAAACTGAATCCAGAAATACGGAGTGCTTGTATACCCACGCAGACACCTGTAACAAAGATAATCACAATACAAACAACATAAGAATAAAATAATGTACTTCGTATTGACAATCGACCCTTTCTTTTGGGTTGGCGGTCGTGTACATACAGGAGAGAACTGACCTCTGTTTGCTGTAGTCATGCCCTTCAGTACAACCAATGACTAGAGTTTATTATTAATGGAACCCGCAGATATCTCTTTCTCGTTCGGCATTTTAGTGAATAATGATTTTCCAACATTGTTTAGCACGTAGTAACCTTCCACACTGAAATCCTTTTTGGAGTTGGACAATTTATACTAACTATTTTTATGACCTGTTTCTAATTGCCTTATGTAACTCCAAAATTTCTGTAGTGAAACTGCTACAATGGAAGTTCAATAAATCGCCACTTCAAAAAAAAAATGTTCAAGATTTTATTTTTAATAATCTAACAAGTTTTCTTTTTCCTAAACGTATTTAAAAATTTAGCATACAAACCATGTTTCGGTTGCCTGCCTAAATGGTGCAACAGCTTGAGGCAGAGGNTTTAAAAATTTAGCATACAAACCATGTTTCGGTTGCCTGCCTAAATGGTGCAACAGCTTGAGGCAGAGGAATATCCTGTGAGTACAACTTTGGCAGGGCTTCAGAAAAATTGGAAGTAACCGTGAATGGACTACAGAAAAGAATTCGAACACAGCTATTGTTGGTTCCCGAAACCCGAAACAATGGGAAATACTGAGACGTTCCGTATCTTATATTTACGGAGTTCATCTCCGATATTCGTCATTACGAATATCGCTCCCGTATATTAAAAGTATATTCACTCTAAAATTCCTTTGAAAATACAGAAATTCTTAATAATTGGAGTGCTTATGCAGCTGGTTCGTAAGAAATCTCCCAATTACTAGTCTATTAAAATAACACCCTGGCTATACTCGGCGGATGAAAATAAGTAAAGTAGGCCTAAGTGAATATGCTGCAGTAGTACGTCACCTCTGGGTGCTGTGTTTCATGNAGAGGCGCTGCAGGCGATGTCGTGCTGTTAGTAAAGGCACTCGAGTCTGTCTTCTGCTGGCATAGCCCAGTACAGCTAAATTACGCCGCACTGTCCTAACGGACACGTCCGTTGTACGTTCCACATTGATTCCTGCGGTTATTTCACGAAGTGTTGCTTGTCTGTTAACACTGACCATTCTGCGCACACGTCGTTGGTCTCGGTCATTAAGTGCAGGCGGTCGGCCACTGCGTTGTCCATGGTGGGAGGTTATGCCTGAAATTAGGTATTCTCGGCACACTCTTGACACTGTCGATCTCGGAATGTTGAATTCCCTAACCATTTCCGAAATGGAATGTCTCATGCGTTTAGCTCCAACTACTATTCCGCGTTCAAAGTCTGTTAATTCTTGTCGTGCGGCCATAATCACGTCAGAAACCTTTTCACATGAATCACTTGATTACAAATGAAAGCTCAACTACTGCACTACCCATTTATACATTTTGTACGCGATACTACTGCCATCTGTATATTTGCATATTGCTTGCTATCCCATGACTTTTGTCACCTCAGTGTATATGCTTTCCAACTTAACATGCGATTTCTCAAGAAACGGTAGGGATTAGCGGTTACTACCATGATGACCATTATTATTGCTTTTTGCATACTGATTACTAACATGTCATGTCAAATCGCTTCAATCGCAGCGTTATGAAGCTCTAAGCAATTGGATGGTGTCAACCCTTATTGAATTTATGAAGGGGTGTACTCTAGATAACGCCGTTTTGCGTGTTAAACTGCCTCGTGAACGTATGCCCGTATGCCAATTTTCGTTGCTTAATCGCGAGTGGTCTCCAATTAATCGTTTCATAACATATTTCCAATAGTAACGTTCCAGGGCGTCTACCACCCTCAGAAATCACGTCAGGCCCTATGTCGTATATATGTGTTTCACTATTTATTTGTCCTGAGGATCTCGCTTACACCGGGTTAGCATACATCAACGACTCGTCCTGTATAGGTCTAAGTCTGGAAATACAGAGATGGATACTGGAGCCGTAATCGACTTAGTTAACTAATCACAGTCTCTCAGCAAGATTTGTAGCAGTTTGTAATTTCGTGATGTTGCACGGGAGATAACTATGTTCCGAGACGAAATGAACCAAGTTTGCCATCTTGCTCGCCATTATTATTTGTTAATAAACAGTCCATTTAAAATTCGCTGCTAGTCTACCGGAACGCGAAACGCAGATAAATTAAGTTTCGAGAAAATATGAAGGAATCTTTATCTCACAACATTCCAGCCCGGCATTCACATAACGTGTTTGCAATCGGTGCACATGCCACTGATATGGCGCTGGACATTTTCCAGTTGCTCTCCTCCAGCCCATAACTTACCTTGCTTTGTCTATGTCTTCAGACTGCGAATGCTTATGCTTGGTGGAGACCAGCCTGATGGTGTTTATCAGGAGTGCAAACGTCAACTGCAACAATGATTGAGTTTTGTTTTATGAAGACCAAATGTATCTACATAACATTTAAAATATACAATAAACTAAGTTTTTTTTTTAATAATCCAAGATATTTTAAAGGTTTTTAAATTCAAAAACTGGCCAAGATGGAAAGTATTAACAACAAATATAAGCAAACACACTTTCATTAATTTAATTCATGGTTGCAAGATTTTATCGCCGTTAGAGATCTTTACTAATGATGTGCAGCGTCAGATGTAAAGATACCCAACATAATTAACTTCGAAACTACAGATAATATCAACTAATTATTAAATATGTATAATATGCATATAATTCAAAGTTATACGTGAATAAATTTTAATAACGATTTAAGATTGCTATAAAAAATTGTTGAAATATTTTAAAATTAAATCTGTATTTTAGTAGCAAGGAAAACTAGTTTCTGTTAGAATTTTATATGGTATCACCGCCAATATTTCATTCTAATTTTTTGAAAGTGTGAAGACAGAAATTGTTTGGAAAAATTCTTAAGCACTGAACTATTAAAACAGGATATTTGGATATACGGCAGTAATGTATTTTGGACAGATTTTACACGTGTATTTTAAATCGATACTTCATGGTAAGGGGGAAGGGGTCGCGAGCCCGCAGCTGGTTCGGGTCGACTCAAAAAAACTGGTCTCGCCAACACGAGAACACTGTCCGTGTGATGACTCATTGGATGTACCCTTATATGCTGGCATTTAATTGCGAAAATATATTGTAGAGATTTTTCCCGAAGAAATCCATTGAACTTACATGCTAAATACTACCAAGTTACGCTAACTTCACCCATTGGGAAATAGTATTTATTGTCGCCAATAGCTTCTGCTGCTACACTTCTTGCGAATTATTAGAAGAGGAGAAAACACAGACGCTGCTAGCGAAGGAAATAAAGGCAACACATAGCGTAACATAC
>NQII01014173.1:0-12992 GCA_002778355.1 Clitarchus hookeri | reverse complement strand
AGTTGCCTCCCCACCCCAAGGCCGGCGGTCATTTTAATCCTATAAGTGAGGCACGCCAACTGGCAATCCACGGATGCACCGGGTGAATCCTTACACCCCGCGGGCTCGGGGCCGGACAGACACCCTGCGTCAGATCAGCGGCCTACTACACCCATAGGCACACTGTGCTATTACCAAGTCGACAGTTTCATGTCATGCCTAGGACAACCCTGGGCAGGACAGGCTGCCGGCAAGCTCTAAGCCCGTACAAACCCCACCCATGGCCGGCTCGTCCTGCAAAACTCGCCGTTCTGCAGTTCAGGTTGATGCGTCTGCGGTCGCTGTAGGCGCTGCCTTAGGTCAGTGGGTAGACGGTAGTATTGCTCCAGTGGCCTTTGCTAGTACGTCACTGACAGAGCTCGAACGTAGTCTGGGGACGTATGAGAAGGAGACTCTGTCATGCATTTTTGGGCTTGGAAAATTGGCGGCATACATCGAGCACCAGGAATGTTACCTTCTTACGGACAACTGGGGCTTTGAGTTGGGTATTAAGTCACCCGCATGAATTGGGAAAGTTAGGCAGCTGGGTGCTTCGGTTATCTCGGTATAGATTTAAGGTACACCGCGTTCATGGTGAAAATAATCCTGTGGCTAATGCATCGTCCAGAATGTTTGATTGACCCAGTACATTTTGAACAAGTTGAGGCAGATCAACCAGCCACCTTAAGTTTTATACAAGAGTTCCCGGAATTTGCTGTGCAGTTGCGGGAGGCGCAGGCATCTGATGCGTGGTGTCAGCAGATTAAAAGTGATATTGCCGCGGAAGTATCGTGCCCGTATATGATTAAATAGAATTTAGTTTATTTTTACTGGGAAAACGGGGCGTGCACGGAAATCGTTAGGGCCGAAAATGTTACGTCCAATGGCGCTAAAATATTTTAATGATTCCCGATTTGGAGGACATCTAGGAATTAAAAAGACGTTGTTGAAAATTTCTTTGCATTTTGCGTGGCCTTCAGTAAAGGCTGGCGTGTCTCAGTATGTGCGATCGTGCCACGATTGTCAACGTTGCAGGCAAGCTGGACAGACTAATTACGGTCAGGTGAAACTTCAGGTACCTGGTTGTCCCTGGCAGGTGGTTCATCTAGATGTCTTCGGACCGTTAGTTCACTCTCGCAAGGGAAATGTTGGTGTATTTATAGTGTTGGACACCTTTTAGAAGTTTGTAACTCCACTGCCACCTAGGAATATGAAAGTTCCCACCATTGTGAAAACATTGTCTGAGCAGGTTTGGATAATTTTTGGTGTTCCTGCGGAGATCGTTACGGACAATGCTCGTTATTTCCAATCAATATGTTTCAAAGGCATGTGTTTCCGTTGGTAAATAAAGTATTATACATCTAGTCCGTATTTCCCTATGGGCAATCAAGTCGAACGTTTTAACCAGAATATAAAAACAATTTTTTATAATCAAGATCATACCTTGTGGGACCGGTATTTGGAATTTATCAGTGTTGGATTCAATAGTGCAGTGCATGATTCCACTGAGTACTCTCCTTCCTTGCCCTTTTCAGGTCGTCAGTTGACCCATCCCTTATAAACATATGGCATATACCCTTGCCCCCTCCCTTGGATGCCGCTGAGCGAGATCGTCTCCTGGCTGACGTGGCTCGCCGTTTGGAGGTTGCGAAACTTTAAGTTGCAGGGCGTTTGGACAAAAATAGGTTGCCGGTACCCTTTGCAGCTGGGGACTTAGTATTGTGGAAAAATTTTCTTCTGGAAGATGGTGATAAGGACTTGCGGTCGAAATTTATTCCCAAATTTGTGGGAACCCTCGTTATTTATAAATTTCTAGGACCTAATACAGTTTTGTTATCCGTACCCGGTACTTTGCGCAATTTCCGGGAAGCGCACGTGTCGCATTTGAAGAAAAATGTTCCACGAACTTTGAGAGTTTGTTGTATTTATAATGTTTGTTTGTATCTGGCAGTGCTTACCCTCCTTTATGGTAATTGTTCCTAATTATTGTTAGTTTTATTTATTTTTTCGCCATGGTCCGGACCGGCTTTGAGTGTGGCCGTCGATCTGCTGCTTGCGAGTGGAGTTTGCGCCTGCGTATCAGCTGATGACTTCCCTCCCTACTTCGATATCCGATGAGTTGCGGATCGCCAGGCGTTGGGTGACGCGGCGTGACTGGCTTAGCGCTGTATTGCGCTGTTGTTATGTACTATGAACTTTGTCCGCAGGGACAGGGATGACAAAAATGTTTTGTGTTATGTCACCTGTGTTTGTAATCTGTGTAATGACTNTATGTACTATGAACTTTGTCCGCAGGGACAGGGATGACAAAAATGTTTTGTGTTATGTCACCTGTGTTTGTAATCTGTGTAATGACTCTCTTTTAAGCGACTGTGTTTGTCAAGTTTCATATGTACACTTCTTAATCTACACTTCTCCGCTATGGAACTGTTTAGTGTCTCTTTCTTCGCCATTTCGCGTTTGAACTGGATCTTAGTATGCTTTGTTCGGTGTTGTCGTCGTGTTCGTCGTGTATGGACTTGACTTGGACTTTCCCTTGGGTATAAGAACGTTTTCTTTGGGGAGGAGATTGCGTTTATCGCAGCGCGCTCCTCACCGTCGTTAAACGTTGCCACCACTCCGTCGGTTTCCCGATCTCGATGTCCCACACTTCATCCCGTTCTTCAACCTCTATGACTTCCCTCCCTCCGCGCGTGCGCATTCGCCAGATTTCCCCTATTTCGATTTCAGTTCGATTTAATGTGAAAATGAAGCATATTTCTTCTCTTCCGACCTTCAAACCTGCTAGATCGTCTCGGTGGTCCTTAAAGTTCATCGCATTAAAAAAATGATGGTACATTAAGTGTTTTAAGGCGACGTACGGCGACTGTTGCAGGTGGGTCTGGCAGTCAGAATAAATGAAAATTTTTATGTGGTTTGTGGTTTTGATTAACAGACTAGGTAACTTCATCGCGCATCGTGTTTTCTAAATAGTATTTGGATTCTCAGGGTAAATTATGGCCTCGGCTAAATAAACGCGGTGCAGTGACAGTGTAGTTCTTGCTTTGGATTTTGTCATATTTAGTAATTTGTATTGAGGTACGTTTTTCTTCTATGGCTTGTCTCAGCCAGTGGTGTTTGACTTGCGTTGGCATATTTTACCGCATTGCCTTCGTGGTTTACAAGGTTTTCTGCCCACCTGCAACGCATTTATTGTAATTTGATATGGGCATTTATTTGTGATTGTAAAAGGGTAGTTGCTAATACTCGGGTGCGTGATTGAGAAATATTACCAAATAATTTTTTATGGTTAGTAATTTTAATTAAATTGTGTAACGGTTTTAAGAATAGGGCTCTCTCAGAGCATTGATTTTATTTTAGCACATGAATGCAGCACTGTTGATAGGTCCGGTAAATTAGGACGCGTGTCTGCTAACTTGTGTAACATTTTGTTAACGTATTCGTAATTTTTATTATCAATATTTTTCAGCAGCACCTTTGGTACGTCCGATAAATAGAACGTGTGCCTGCTATTCTGTATGAGTTTTAATTGACGCTTAATTATTTGTATATTAAATGATTTCCTCTCTCAAATCTGTTAGGTAAATTTGTTAGAAATTTTTATGTGCAGAGTTTAAAGCTCAATCAAATGGCTACGATTATTGAATCTTAACTGAGTTGCTAATAAATGTCGTTCGAGTAATTTACGTGATCGGACGTTATCAGAGTTGTGAATAATTTTTATACAAATAAGTCAGTTTATTTGATTCGAAAGCCTGGTTTAGTGAGAGTGTATAAGAAACAAGGTTTGATCGATTACTATTCGATGTGGAAGCTTGTATTTCCAATGCTCAATAATATTATTGTGTAAAATTGCATTTGACCTCACGAATCTGTATCTGAAAGATTAAAATAAATTCGTGTCGTCGGCTGTTCAATATATATATATATATTTTTTTTTAAACTTGTAGCGCGGCACAATATCTACGACTGGTGCTGTTAGCCGCGCAACATCAGCGCCCACCCAGTCTTCCTTCCGGCTATTCCAATTTCTGGAATTTCCTACAGCTCATTGACGTGAAGAGTCAATATCCTCGAGCACGTAGAAAGTTGTTCGCTAGTTGCAAGATGAGTGCTGAGTGAGCCGCGGTCGAGTGTTAAACTACTCGCCTCCCACCTCGGCGAACTGAGTTTGGTTCCCGGCGGGATCGCTCCCGGATTTTCTCATGTGGGAATCGTGCCCTACGATGCCGCTGAACGGTGAGTTTTCTTGGGGGTCTCCCGTTTCCCCCGCTCTTGCATTCCGGCTCTGCTCCATACTCGCCTCACTTCACCCACGTCGGTTCTAAGACCTCGTTGCTAAAATTTCAAAGCGACATCATTTTTTAAATTATTAAAAATCGTATTTGTTACATTATTATTTTACTCGTTCTCAAAGCAACGTCATTTTTTAAATCAGTATAAATTTTATTTGCTACATTATTATTTAACTTACTTTTCAAAGTAACATCGTTTTAAAATCATTAAATTTTTCGTTATTAATTTTATCTAGTTATTCATCAATTATATATGCATTTCTAAATTTTCTTGTGCTTAATTTTTTATATCTAAATTTTCTTTTTCTTTTTTTTTCCTGTGCTACAATTCCTCCGCCAATATTACTTTCCATAGTCAAATTATGCCTCTTTTGTTCTTTATTCGAAATCACTAAATTGTTATTTTTTAAATAATTATTTAACTCAGATTTCAAAGTGACATCATTTTTAAATCATTGAAGTATTTAATTCTTACGTTATTATTTAACTTATATTTCAAAGGAACACCATTTTTTTATCATTGAAATTTTCATTTGCTACAAAATTATTTAACTCAATTTTCTAAACATTATTTTTAAATCATAGTTTTTTATTTGTTACATAATCATTTAACTCAGTTTTCAAAGCAAAATCATTTTTAAATTATCAAATTCATCATTTTTAGCATAATCATACAGTTCAGTTTTCAAAGTAACAGCATTTTTTAATTGATTAAAATTTCCACTATTAACATATTTAGTCAAAATATATTTATGAGCAAAGAGTTTTAATATGTTAGAACGAAATTGATTTAATCTACCTTTAATTGCATCAGGAATTATAATATCGTCTAAATGATTGTTTTTTATTTAATTTATCATTCTCATTATTAAGATCAAGGTTAAGTCTCTTCAAAATAATCCAATTTTTTTAATTTTTAACATATTCATTAAATTTATTTTTTTGGTATACATTTCCTCTTCTATAGTAAATTTTAATATATTTATCCCAGCAACTGGTTAATGGTTTTCCGAATATATATGTTATTAAATAATAGAGAAATAATGTCATAGAATTGTATCCTTTAGAAAAAAATCTGTGATTGTTCCGTATTGCATACACTTATGGTAACACCATAGGAAAACCGCGAGTGCAGTATCGAGTATCCATTCAAATTATTTACTTTACAAGTCAGTGTACTATTACGTATCCGGTCGAATTCCGTTTAACGTATCCAAGTTCAAGTCAATTGTTCCGTTTAGCGTATCCAAGTGTGGTTTTACTTAAAACCTAAAAGTTTTCAATTAGGAAAACGTACAATGGCGTGTGCGGGGTGTAAAATCACCACGTGGAATGCTCGGAAATTGATTTATTTCTCACCGGACGTAAACACATTCCTCGTCGAGCATGACATCCTTAAACCGTCAATACAGTGTAGACGATGCAGAAAGGGCGAAGCCAAGCTCGTGGACAATCGAGGTTTGTTTTACTGGGGTCGACAGCGCATGGAGAATGGCACAAAATGTAATTTTAAAGTGTCGGCAAGACAGAACAGTTTCGTGCGAGATTCAAATTTGTCGCCGGACAAGATCCTCGAGTTATATTTATTGTGGTGCCTGATCAAGTATCCCCGACAGCAGACTATAGTAAACGAATTTAAGTGCTCGGGCAAGACAGTCGTCGCCTGGTCGAATTTCTGCCGCCAAGTGTGCATAGACTGGGTGTTAACTTATAGGAAACTAATCGGCGGGCCTGGCAAAATAGTCGAGATAGACGAATCAAAGTTGGGCAAGCGTAAAAACCGCAAGGGACGAAAAGTTCACGGCCAGTGGGTTTCCTGCGGTGTAGAAGAGGTGACCCTCCTAATTTCTTCCTGGTGCCGATGGAAAAGAAGAATGCCGCGACTTTAGTCAAATGTATTCGTGAATGGATCGTGCCGGGCACGACGATAATTTCAGACTGTTGGTGAGGTTAGAGTAACTTGGACATGCACTGCTATCGTCACCTGCAAGTAAATCACCGGAAGGAATTTGTGTACAGTGAAAAGAGTGGAATAGTTAACACCCGAAACAAACTAAAATTGAGTCAAGGCGAATCTTTAAGAGTGCACACACAAAACATCGAACGGAGTTGGTGTTCGGTGAGGTATAGCATTCCGTGTTTTGGTAGACGGGAAAAGTCGTGGACCGGCTACTTGGCAGAATACATTTGGAAAAAGAACCACCCGTACGGGTAACGACTGCACTCTTTTCTGATCCATGCAGCCGCCATGCATGAGGGGACTCACCACGAAGGAGACAACGGTATGGAGGCAGTTATCTCAATAGGTAAAACTAACTGTTTGCATTTGTAGAAAAATATAAACGGATTAACGAAAAGCAGTTTATTTTTTCTTCATTTTCAGATACAGGCAATGGCTAGTGAAAGAAAAAGTGTGCCTGAGTAGCTGTTTGTGTCAATTTAAAGTGAGAATGGCTAATTGTTTAAAGTGAATTAGTTGGTTTAGTTTTCATGTTTTAAAGTGTTTGAATGGCTTGCTGTGCATGTGTCAACTTAAAGTGAGAATACGTAATAGGAAATTTTTAGCAAGTCACTCTCCTCAATAGGATGGGCCCCGAGAAGCTAATGGCAAAAATTTACCAACTTCCAGTAAACATTTTTAAAGTGTTGAACGGCTTGTTATTTGCATCAGTTTAAAGTTAGGTGACTTATTTAAAATGAAAGTGTAAATTACTCGCTGTTTGTGATGTCTGTTTAAATTGAAAATGAGTAGCTATTTATATCAGTTTAAAGTTGGTTAAATTGCTTGAGTATAAAATGACTTGTTATGTTTTAGTCAGTTTAAAGTGTAAACGAGTTAATACATCGTTAAAATGAAAATTACTTGCAATGGCTTGCAGTTTTGTACGAGAGAGAGGAAAAAAATATTACATGTGTTTGTTCCTTCTCCAAGGAAAAAGCAAGAACAATAAATATATTCAAAAGAAAGAAACTACTTACGTTTTATAAATGGAGAAAAAATAAATCACTAAACACACACACAGAGAATTTAAATAACATTTATTCAAATACCACACACAAAATCAAATTTTTACATTTGTATACATGTTTAATGAAGTTGGAGACTCTAGGATAGATTAACTGGCTGTCCATTTTTCAGCTGCGGTACACTGCCTACATCCAGCAGTAGTTAATCTTCAGTTATGTTGTCGCATCTCGAGCCGCGAAAGGGTGATGTCTAGGAGCCCTGGAAGAGTATCATCTCGCCGAGTTCACTTTGGAGTATCCAAGTTCGAGCCAATTGTTTCGTTTAAGGTATCCAAGTATAATTTTTCTTTAAAATTAAACGTTTTCAATAAGAAAACCTACAATTATGTGTGCGGTTTATTTCTTTATTGTAGGCCAGAGCGTCTTTAAAAAAATTCATTCATTGGCCTACAAACCTTGCAGTATCAATCTCCTTTGGCATTAAAATTCCTTGTTTCTGCGCTCTGCGCATATCACGCCATATTCTTGGGTGATGTTGACGAGGAAACCTCGGTTCAATTTCGTCCCAATTACATCCATGACATAGTTCGTACCCTCCAAAGCACATGGTGCACTTACTAGAGATTGACATATCGGCTTGATACAGTACAACTATGGTGCATCGACGTCCATACCAAAGCTTATAAGCAAGTCGTCAAAAAAGAAATGGATAAAACAAAAGTACATATTTATTTATTTATTTTTTATTTTCAAATACAAGCAAGGATGAGTGAAAATAAAAATATACATGAGTAGCTATTTGTCTTAGTTTAAAGTGCGAATGAATTGTTTAATTGTTTTGTGTGGTGTATATTTAAAAGTGTGTGGTGTCTGTGACAATAGCTCATTTAAAATTAAAGTGTGATTGGCTGTTTGTAGTGTCTGTTGAAAATTAAAATGTTACTTGCTTGTTATTTACATCAGTTTAAAGTGTAAACGAGTTTTGCTAGTAAAAATATTAAAGTGTGAATTACTTGCTATTTGATATATATTCATCTTTTTGTACCGTGCTAGGAATCTCACAACTGGTTTAGTTTAGAGAATTAACATCAGAACAAACAGTAGTTGGTTTTACCAGTAAAAAATTAAAGTGCAAAAAGTAACTTAACATTTGTCCAAAAAAATAAACAGTTAAACGAAAAGTATATATATATATATATATAGTTTAATTTTAGGTTACATAGGTCAAATTCTTTGCCCCCCGCCCCTGGCCAGTACCCAAAAGGGCAGATCTTCTAATTTGATGTAATCCATATTCTATTGGTCGATGTATAGGAACTACCCCCACCCCTTCTTCGTTTCCAACTCCCGGAGAGGTTGACGAATCCAGTTGCCGAAATTATTTTTTTCTTTCAAAAAAAATTTAATTTTACGTACAGATGTTTTTTTTTTCCACCTGGGTTATGTGACACGATCGGTCGCTACAAACACTCACTTTGGCTTTCTGATGATAAACTCGTTTGAACTCATGATTTTTGACATTGGGTCGTATTTCACGTACGACCCTTCATCCCAATTCTCTTCCGAACAGAGGGACGTAGAAGTAGGAGAGGTGGAGGGAGAGACGAGGGTGAAGAAGATTGTACAGCTGCGGGTAATGAAGATCCTGTAGTTTTGGTTGCCATCTCCACAGCTGCCTTGCATTTATATAGATGCCTCTCCATTCTCGATTGTAAAATCTTATGCGATCGCTTAAGAGGGCACTGTACGAAGGGGTCTTGTGGATCTTCGTACATATTGGACCTGAAATGCAAAACCATCGCTAGTCAATCGTAGCTATAAAATAACCTCGCTTTAAATAAAGAAAAGGTGTATACGTTATCTGTGTTGGTAAGAGTTCCTTCAGTTGATCAACTGGTGATCCATTGATAGTTTTCTGTGGCCAGCTTCCAATATATATACCTCCAACAAATAAAAAAATATCAGATTGCACTATTTGGCAACCGAAGCTATTTTTTCTACTTTTGTAATCCATTTGGTAAATAAAAAAAAAGGAGTGGTTAAGCTTATGGAGGCCTTGGAAGAGCCTTACACAACACTCACGAGTGCAGCAGAGACGTGGTATATTATTTTTAAGCTTGTGAAGCCTGTGTCGTTTACTGTTGACGTCATCGACATATTTAAATCGCGACTAAAAAGGCGTGGATTGCATAACATTCATCAAAAACGAACAAAACGAAAGATCCTTGCACAACGCTGGCGAGTATGATCATCAGTTTAAAGTTGGGTGATTTGCTATTTGCATCAGTTTAAAATGAAGGTGATATGTTATTTGCATTAGTTTAAAATGCAAACGATTTTCACTAGTGAAAAATTAAAGTGTTGATGTCTAACTGTTTATGTTATCAGTTTAAAGTTGGGTGATTTATTTAATTTTAAAATGTGATTGACTTGCGGTGTGTTATGTCAGTTTAAAGAGTGAATGCCTGTTTATTTAACTGCACAATAATTTGGTAGCACAAGGGAGGCCTAATTCATACCCCGGCTTGCCGATATATATTCAATTTTGCGTACTTGACTAGAAATCTCACAAGTGGAATAGTTTAAAATGACAATGGCTTATTGTGTGTGGTATCTGTTATAATGGCTCATTTAAAATTAAAATGTGATTAGCTTTCTGTGTGTGGTGTCTGTTTAAAATGACGTGTTGGCGTGGTACATGAGTCGTTATTATGTCAGTTTAAAGTTTAAATGAGTAATTGTTTTAATCTGTAAAACTAGGGTGGCTGAGTGCAAACTTGCAAACTTGCAATTGCAATACGAGCCAATATTCACAAAGCGTTGCACAACTTTCAGTAGAATGAACAAAACGAAAAAGGCTGTGCATTATAATAAGCCTGTGATTTCTTGTTGGCATCACCAACCTACTTAAATCTCGAGTGCAGAAGCGTGAAGGCCCTGGAGGGTCTATAAAATCTGCAACTTAAAGAAAAGAGAACAAAACGAAAGAGCCTCGCGAGCACAAAGAGAGAGGTGAGTTACACAGCACTTTCCTTTCACCAACCTACTTAAATCTCGAGTGCAGAAGCGTGAAGGCCCTGGAGGGTCTATAAAATCTACAACTTAAAAAAAAACAAACAAAACTAAACAGTCTCGCGAGCGCAAAGAGAGAGGCGAGTGACACAGCACTATTTCCAGCCTTCCTCGTGGCATACTAACATTTGTGGACACCTTGGAGTTGCACAACTTTCATTAAAACTAACAAAACGAAAGATCCTTTCTTAAATCTCGAGTGCAGAGGCATTGATACGTGAAATCCATTAATTATAATCTCTCACTGTAAGCCAGTGAAAGCTTTAGAGTTTCCATGCCTTGATTTTTTTTTGTACTCAATATTAGTTACACAATTCATTTCACTGGCTAGTTATTGGTTTTGGGTTTTTAATGTAAATGAGTCGTTGTTGAATACGCAATAAGAAATAATCACCGAAATTTTTAGAAAGTCCCTCTCCGCAATGGGATCGGCCCCAAGAAACTAGTGGAAAAAAATTACCAATTTTCAGTAAACATTTTTTAAAGTGTTTAAAGTGGCTTGCTGTTTGCCTCAGTTTATGACCTTTGATCTTGTGTTTGGTAGTAAAAGGGAGGTCAAAATCGGTCCTCCCTTGCCAATATATATCGTCTCCATAACAACACGAAAGAGCCATCTCNGAATCTCACAACTGGTTTAGTTTATAGAATTATCATCAGAACAAACAAAGCGTTAAAATGACAATGGCTCATTTAAATTTAAAATGTGATTGACTGGCGGTGTGCGATGTCTATTTAATATAACAATGAGTAGCTGTTTGGGTCAATTTAAAGTGAGAATGGCAGTAGTTGGTTTTTATGTTTAAAAAAAAAAAAGGAAGGGGT
The DNA here is from genome assembly GCA_002778355.1 of Clitarchus hookeri. Taxonomy (NCBI): domain Eukaryota; kingdom Metazoa; phylum Arthropoda; class Insecta; order Phasmatodea; family Phasmatidae; genus Clitarchus; species Clitarchus hookeri. The sequence goes on along the minus strand of NQII01014173.1, from coordinate 1,818 downwards.
TAAGTTTATGGAAGCCTTGGAGGTTCTATAAATTCTAAAACTTTCATAAAATCGAACAAAACGAAAGATCCTTGCACAAACTCGTGATTCCGAGGCATTGATACATGAAACACATTAATTATAATCCCTCACTGTAAGCCGGTGAAGGCTTTAGAAATTCCATGTCATGATTTTTTTTTTTTTTTGAACTCATTATTATTTACACAGCTCATTTTACTAGCTGGTTATTGGTTTTGGATTTAAAATTTAAATGAGTCATTGTTGGGTACGCAATAGGAACATTTTAGCAAGAAATCACTTCCGCACGGGGATACGCCCAGGGAAACAAATGGCAAAGTGACCAATTTTTTCCGTTTTCAGTTTGGGTATGCCACAGGAAACAATTAGGTGTTTTTCGAAAAAAAATTTAAAAGGGAAATGGATATGTGAATCGGAACAAATGAGGCTTGGTGGCAATTTCCACCTGTCGGTTTGGATATGCAAACCCACTACTTTTCAATTCAGGTCGTTTTTCACGTGGATATGCACAAAGAAACTTTTGGTAAAAAACAGGTAATTACAGGCAGGTTGGATATGCAGGGAGAAATTTTGCATTTGTTTTGGCCTTCTCGGGACTTACATTGGATACGAAATAGACGACTTTTTAGGTGGGTTTTATGTATCATTTGATACGTAATATAGTGTTTTTTGGATATGCAATACAAAATAATCACCAAAAAATCTAGTACTATTATTAAACAAAAATAATCACATATAGCCGAATCAAATTTTTTTATTCTATCAACAGTAAATACATTTGATAATTTTTTAAATAATTAATTTTATACAAATAATTCTACTAAATGAATCGAAATTATAAATATCATTATTAATTTTATAATAACAGACCCAATAAGTACCAGGAATTAATGACATATGTAAATTTTCAATTGCATGTTAATTTGTATTAATTGCATCTAGTAATTCATCAAATATATAATCATTTCTAAAATACATTACACTTTATTTTTTACATTACTTTTATATTTATATTTTATGATATAATTATTTTCAAAATTTTTTGCTACAATTCCTTTGCCAATTTTACTGTCCATAGCTAAGTTACATCGTTTTTGTTCTTCTAATATTTGTTTATTTTTTTCTAGTTTGTTCAACAGAATTATTAATCCCGCTTGCACCAGCTGCTAATGAATCTAAAGCACTTAAAACTGCTAATGCAATTTTTAAATTATTGGTAATAATAATGTTAATAAAAATCCTTTTCCTTTTTAAGATTTTTATTTTCATTTTGATATTTAGTTAATTATTTATCGATGTCTAAATAATTTAATCAATAAGAATATCAAAAGTGTTATATATTTTATCTTAATTTATCTATATAATAATTATATTGATATTTTTATTTCTTCATATTAACGAATTTTAATTCCCGAAACTAATTTTGTTTTGTTTAACATAGCTCTTCTTTGTAATAGTTTTGGGTCACCCTAGTGTTACCCAATGGCTGTCCAGTTAATGTATCTCTATTATCAAGAGTGAGATAGTTGAAATGATTAAACATAACTATGATAATCTAGGCTTTTACTAAACTCCAAGTTCTTACAAAATATATTTGATTCATTATTGAACACACATTAGTCCAATAACTCTAAGTACTAACTGAAGTTGCTATTGCTTTAACTCTATGTCCTGCTCAACCCTAATTAAGCCTCACACCCTTCGGCATATACTAACCACTATTTAATTCGTCACACCATCAGCTCGGGAATCGATGAGGGTTCCCCTCACGCGTCGCCTTAAGTCGTAGCAGCCCTCGAA
>NQII01014172.1:0-19016 GCA_002778355.1 Clitarchus hookeri | reverse complement strand
TGGTGTGAAACTCTAATGTTACAGTTTTTTAAAGTAGTTTGCTGAAATTTCGATAGTAAAAAATGATTAAGTATCTGAATACAGTAAGGTTTATAGCATTAACATAAGAAGAACATTTTATAAGAGTCACATGAGAGGGTCAAATGAGGGAAAATGCTGTTCACACTCGTACTTGTAATTCAAAAATTTACAATGAGTAATGTTAAGTATTTTTTTATATCAGCTGAGCAATATCTCTTACCTGCAAGTGAAAGAACTTGCAAATTTCTCATTCCACACAGATGCTGCAGGCCAAAATCTCGAACTTGTGAACACCATCTGAGGAACAGGGCCGATAAAGACAGCATTGTAGAGATGTAGCCCACTCCGATGTCAGTGATGTGCACACATCTGTTGAAACAGAGTAACACTGTTAGTAGTGCCTACAAATGTTCACTGTTTATAATAGATAAGTTATTGTATTGAACTACTTGTATATTGTTTATAGTTTCTCAAAACTTATACACACATTTTAATATCTTTCATTACAAATGGTACGGAATATTTGGCAAATTCGCAAAGACCAAGTCAAATTTAATTTGTTTGAATTACAGTGCGAAACCCACTAGGAACATTTAGCATGTCGTTCGTGGTTTTATGCCTATATATTTAAGTACANTCGTGGTTTTATGCCTATATATTTAAGTACATCAAGCAGTATTTTAAAAATAAGATAAATTAAAATGAAAACGACTATCAATACATTGGAATCTCGGAGAGAGGAAATTTCAAAATGGACATTATCCAAGTGGAAGGAATGGGCTCTTATCCCAAAGCCATTGCATTTGTACAGCTAAAGACAGAGCACGGTACGTGTCTTCTCTGTTGCTCANGATGGGCTCTTATCCCAAAGCCATTGCATTTGTACAGCTAAAGACAGAGCACGGTACGTGTCTTCTCTGTTGCTCAAGTTCATCAAATTGGAACGCACTATCAGGCGTAACATATATACACGCGTGTATATATGTCTTCAAAAAAGTGTATTATAAAATGAAAATAAATAACAATACAATGCTGGTAACGCTATGTTTTGTATTCAAACATTTTTGGACGAGTGGTCGTAATCGAGTACATGAATTTAACAAAAAATAAATTAAAAGTCTGTTTGTCGTAGCATCAGAAAACACAACTAGACGAATTTTGTTGAAATTTTCTCGTGTAAGGTAGGTCTTAAATACAGAGGTCGATGTCATCATGGTATACCAACAGGCGATTGAAAAATAAAAATCGAAGTATGACGATATTACAAATATTTTCCTATCCTGGACAGAATTTTGTGAGAATATCGATTGTTGAGGCGTTATCTTGAATTGCTGTTATTTTACATTAGTATTATACTACACTGCTGGATTACAGCCGACGTGAATATAATGTTATGTCAATAAGTGATTAGTAGTAATTTCACCGTTTTGTCTGTGTATATAATATGCAGGTGTAACATTTCTGTGCGTATTATAAAGTGGTATTGATAGTTACGAGTTCTTTTTTAACTTTCCACACAAGCTAATTCGTTCTTCCAAACAAACCTCCNATAAAGTGGTATTGATAGTTACGAGTTCTTTTTTAACTTTCCACACAAGCTAATTCGTTCTTCCAAACAAACCTCCTCTGAGGACTCCAGAACACCAAATCCACTGCAAATTCAAATTACAGTTGTGCGAAGTCGCGACACACAGCCAGTTACTTCATAAAATAATTGTAAACATGGTTAACGGTAAAAATAAACATAAATATTTCCAATAGATTCTTTGTGATGACAGTGTTGAAGTGCGTATGTAACTGCTGAGCGCAGAGGGCTCGACCTTGCCGTGAGCAGCGCGCTGTAATGGCCGACGTTCGCTAGTGCAACGCCTGTCGAGGAGACTCGCGACTGCAAAGCCCCTGTCAAATTCTCTCATTTTGCCATCAAATGCTTCCGATATGTTTGGTCAAATAAATATGCAAGGTTGTGACATCACCGAAACGTCATTATCGCCTCCATGTTGGTCTGGAAATGTCGGATGGCTCTAGTTTCCATCAAACATTTTGCAAATTGCGCGGGGTTTTTAAATTTCTTTGATTTTTGATGGACTCAGAGAATTAGAAAAGTGCGTGACAAAAATGGCCATTTTGTTATAAAGTGATCAGGCCTTAGCTGAACGGCCTGCCTGATCACACCTTCAAGCATTGGACAAGGTCACGAGCGTGATTGCAGTAACCCTAGTAAAAGAAAGTTGCAGGGACCCTCTCCACCGGCCAGTAAACGGGACCGAAAATATTAAACAACCCGCCCGATATAGGCCAACGTAACACTGGGAGCGGCGTCTTTTGTCATCGGGCCAGCGGACCAAGAAGACGTGGAGATGGGTGTGTCCGGCCGTCGTTAACCGCCTCCTAGAGTCAGCCCGGCATCATGAACTAGGTGGGAAATTTACAATTAGATTGAAATAATAGTGGCGTGCGATAATAAAACATAATATAATTAATTAGCATCCTGGTATTCCATCCTAAGCTCCCCTGATCTATAGACACGTTAATAGTTACTGTAAAATAATTATGTTTAATAAACCTCAACTTATTCTTCTGTACTCTACCTAATCATGACTCATTATTTAGCTACGTCCAGGTATGAATTAAGATAACAGTAAAATCCATAACAATTTTCAACATCACTAAAATTTAAAATGGCGAACAATTGATGGGAATTAAGTAGGGGTATGAAGATAATTTATTTATATAGAAACTCTTTGAGCATGAATGCTATTTGAAGCATTAGCAATAATTTTAAAAAATCAGAGGCATTAAATGACATTGTGCAAGAATTATCTCTGATTAATGTAATTTAAATTTAGTGAAGAAGTGAAAATAAATCTTTCTGTAGTGGACGGCACGAAAAAAAATTTGAAATTAAAATGCAGACAGGGTCCTAACAGTAAAACATTTTTACAGTATGGTACATTTTCAAACACTTTTAAGATTATTTCATAGAATTTATTGGAAGGAAAATTTGGACGGACGTAATTCGTCTTTAAATTGTATTGCCAAATATATTTGAAGGCGAAAATTTGGCAGTGTGAGAGGAGCTTTAGTACCACAACCCACAGGTCAGGACAGCTCAAGGTACTTTGAGAGCCTGGAGAAAAAAATCTTTTTTTTTTGGGGGCCCCCTTATTTGACTTGCTACTAGGTACTTAAATATACTTATAGTCTATTACCGTTTTATTCACAGGCTTCGAATCAAACTTCTGAAAGTGTGTGACGTGTTTGATAGTTCCCTAATTATGTTATGCAAACAAGCGTTTTATACACGTGTGAACATAAAAGAAGAAAGCACCTTATTTTTGGTTAAATTGAAATTTTATTTATATTTTATTTACATTGTAATATTTAATTTGTAATCAACACAAAACAGAAACAGTGAGAAAATAGGTATTTTGGTAATGCCTAGTAAGTAATAGTCCTTATGCAAAATATCATTACAGTGCGTGCGCACGAATGCCGTGCGTTGTCCCTTTGGTGTAATTTTTTAGAGTCGGTTAAATTTTGTTTGCATGAGACGGAGGTATATCATGGAAGTATAACTTTAGCAGGGCTTCAGAAAATTTGGAAGTAATCGTGAAAGGACTATACGTTTTTATTCTGCGTGACTGACAAAAAATGTTTTGCTTGGAAACAAGTTGTGTTTTCTGTCGAGTTGATGTATTATAGGACAAATGAAAGCCTGTTCTCATTAAACTATTGCGAAAAACTATGCTATATACATTTTCATTGTCAAAAAATTGTAACCCAAATTTAATTAAATATTCTAAATTATTTCGATGTGCGTTATTAAAGATCATTCTGTAAATAGTAAGAAAAATCTTAGCAATGGCACGATAACAGAATGTTTGGGTACTGTCGTAGATATCGTTAAGCAAGGACAGCGATAAGAAAAACAGTATTGGTGAGCTTGAAGGTACGTGTTTTCAAATAGTGCACACTACAGTAGCTAGCTCCTAACGTCCATTGCTCCTCCTCTAGTGCCTTTCGTTGCATTGTGGGATACTCAAGATATCGTGCGCGTACGTAACTAATGCAGTTGGACGGGCCGGAACATGCTGACAAGTGGATCTGTAGAGGGCAGTACCGCACTATATAGGGCCAGGCCAATCCAGGTACTTTGCTGTTTTAAACTAACCCACGACACTCTATCTACATTTTATAATGCATTGTATAATTGTGTTTTTCAATGTACACATTTAATGAGCGGGTTTTGCAACTTCCCATGACAACAGTAAATGATAACGGGAGAAACTTTCCAAGTCTAAAGACATGGAGGTGGCCCTTGTGATCAAGGAACTGGGACAAACTGCCTGATGCACCTCCCTGTTGGCGGTCTTGCAACACGCTAATTATACTAGAGTTGACTACTGGGTGCGTGTATCGGTACGATGTATCTATGCACTAAAGTGTCCGAGAGAATCGAGTCACAAGAACGGCGGAATCTCGTCTCACGGCTCACAAGAAAATAAAATAGAAGCACATGGGTGGCGCACCTTCCATTTCCAATGGAACTATACAGTCGTGACTCACACGAACCACTGAGCCGCGATTTGTACATCAATGTACTCGCTTTAACAACAGTGTTTTAATGTGACGGGTTCGCTTGCTTTCACAACCCCCCTTTAAAATCATTAATTTGTTGTAGTACATAACCGCAAACTATGAAACGATGTTCCAAGTATTGCCCATCCATCATTACTTCCGACTTCTCTGGAAGCCCTGTTAAAGTTCTATTGTGAGGCTATTCCTCATCCCCATACAAACGAAGCTTAACTAAGTCTACTGATTACACTAAAGGGATAACGAACCTTACTTGTGCGCACTCAGTTTACTCATGTTTTGCATGAGAAACTATTTTTTACCAGGCATCTTCAAGGCACATATATTCTCATTGTTTTCATTCATATTATTTGCATATGAAATGTTATAATTTTAATTTAACAAAAAAAAGATGATTATATGCTAAGCTATGCGATACATAGAATATCTAGGAAATCATCTAACCAGTCATACATGGTGTGATTTTTCAAAGTTTGACTCAAAAAGTGTTTTATTTTGTTTGGGAGAATAGTTTTTTTTGTTATGAAAGTCCTCGCCGGTAAAAAAAATTTATACAGTTTTTTAATTATTCATACATAATTAATTTTACGCAGGACTGTTCCGTCCCCCCTCCTATTTTTTTTATTCTTTGTTATTTATTCAGATACATACTTCTAACAAATCGTCAGATCTATACTAGATACACAATACACTTTTCCTTTTACCTACCAGGGAAAGGCGTTAGGTGAACATTTGCCACCCACTGAGCAAGGTAGAATTTATTTCAGAATTATTTTGTTTGCTTGGGGCAACACTGCCCTGAGTTCACAACTAAGATATTTTATATTGATTGTCTCCACAGTTCTCTGACGTGACACCAAACTTCACTATTGCACTCTCATTTTCATTTTCCACGTACTTGATTAGTTGTTAGTAAGCTCTACAGGTCACATCTGCGTTCGAACTCACTGCTGCGTGGCCTTGTCCACATGCCCTCACTCTCTTCGCGGCGAACGAACCCTTGTTCCCTTCATGACGAGGTGCGCGTCTGTTGTATTTAGGACACTCTTGCATTCACTAGTGTCTAGATGTTACTCCGACCTCTTGGTTGCTTGCATCTGTCCTTGCAACGGAAGATGGCTTCTCTGCCCTCACGCTAAGTTCCACCTAAGCGTTTTTACTGACAGCGAAGAAGACCTCGTGTTTTATCCTTGATTCTGTAAGTGCATTACGAACAAAAAAAATTGTCTGCACTAATTTTACTCCACCACGACCAAGGTCAAATGTTTAAATTTCAGGCGCGAAACACAAATTTGGTGACTATATATATATTTTTTTGTTTTTAAATTAATTTTTAGATCATCACAATTTAATATCGATTGAAAGCGCAATTTACAATAATATATTTTCAGCATTTCCTGTGCGTACATATACAAATTTACTAATAATTCGTCAGGTATGTTCATTCTCCTATTAAGAATAATATTCATGAGTATTTATTAATAAAAATGCATAAAATAACAAATATACTTATGACATAAACCCGTATTATAGTTAAGAGTTTGTTTAGTTAAACATACATAAATAAAGTAAGCATTAAATTGAAGAATTCAGATAATTATAAATAAGCTAATAGATTATTAAAGCTTTAATAATTAAAATGTAAATTTGTTTTGTAATAAAGTGATACATTATTAACATAATCTGTACAATAAATATAGAAATTCATGGGAAATGACTTGTTCCATTTGTAGCGTAAAACTGTTGATAGTTAATTATTGTATTTACTTGGTTTATTTCCGACATGCGTTCTCTGTAACAGCTAATTTTTTGTAACAACAAAATTCTGTACGTATAAAAGAACACTGAATATGATGATCTGAAAAAGTTTAAATATCTCTTCATTTACCGAAACTTACTGATGCTTCAAATATTATTTCGTAGTCAACTTGCTATCATAAAGCCAGCGACATTTGAAAATTCAGCAGCCGGAAGTTGTTGACAGACACATATTCGAATAATGCTATTGTCTTGGAAAGCTGTTGGAAATGTTCACCCCCGCCTCCGCAATCCAGTACCGAGGAACGGAAACAAGAGAGAGAGAGAGAGAGAGAGAGAGTATAGGGGGAGGGAGGAATCAATATACGCACCGCCATTCACAAAGGGCGGAAGCGAGCGTGTATGAACTGCCAACTGCGTGCTAGAGACGATTAGCGCCTGGATGTCCTTTCTCTAAAATATTACGTACAAACAAGTGTCTGTATATTTTCGTGGCGTGAAAAGAAGATCACAACCACCTAAATTTTATTTGAAATCATTTCTTCCATTTCGTCGCCAAATACAGCTAAAGACAAAAATTATCTGAAATCGGATACGCTGGCATTATTCGGTAAAAAATACTTTTTTTTTTCCAATACTGAGAAAAAAGTAGAAATTATTTTTGTCAAAAGATATCCACAAATACAGTGTACAGACTCTGTAATCCTCGCATAAGCATAACGCTGAAATTGTGGGTATAAATAATATACACCAAATAAGTTTATTACTTAAACAAATTTTTACTTAGATTATAAGTTTTACTATGCCACGACCTACTTATTTCTTCCATGGTTATTTCTGGTATACATTTATGCAGACTAGATGCACGCATTTCTGAAAAAGTAAAAGATCGCCTGTGAATAGGATCATTAGTAGGGTGATGCGATGCAGCAATTCGACAACACAACTTACAACTTGTAATTACACTGTTATACCGATACTCGTAGTTATTATACTTAAGACAATGCGAAATTTTAATTATTATCCATAGCAATTGACAGCACTTATTCGTTATTGATATAAACTATTACATAGGCCTCTACAAGTCACACTGCAAGTATTTAACCTATTAGAACTACAAAAATTAAAAACTCTTGAGAAAAAAATATCTTTTTAAGGTTGTTTGAAAAATAAAATGTCCCTGCCTGCTGTATTTTAACTGGCACACTGTCTGGTATGCGCCCGTTAAAGTTGGTAACGCCGGAGATAAAGTAGTTTCATGTAGTAACGCTTAATTAAAATTGTTAGGAAAACATTTGAGAACACAGAAATGATTTGTTTAACTTTCTGCATTTTTAATACATATTAATTTATGAATAAGCAAAATTGTTAAATAATTGTCTAATATCACAGTGTTACTTGACCAACGTGTGAGTAATGTGACGAGTCCCGCGGCAGTGTTGATTGTACATGTTACATGTAGCGGAAGTATACAGAATGTGCACACAAGCATATCTTCAGCAGGGCTTCCCAAAGTGCTCAGTTTGGTGTTATTTTCACAAGCATTCTTGAGAATGAGGGCCCATAACAGTGAGTGTTCTGGCCGTGGTATACGTGCACTAGGATGTACCATCTATTTATTTTTAAGTCTTAATTCGTCTCGATTTAACACCAACATGTTTGAAAACGACTGAGTCAGGGGCAGTTATTACTGTCATTTTGATTTTAGTTTATCTGCATATGCACCTGGAACAGGATGTCTGGAAATAATTGCTACTTGAACATGAACTAGGAGGCATTTCATGTAGATATGCGAAGACTATAACAAGCTTTAAGCCAAACAACATTTTAGCAAATAAATAGTTCACATTAATAGGAACAACATCAGATTCAAGGGGCATGTTAAATATTTTATCATGCACTGTGTTTTTTGAAAAGAGAAAATATTTACAACGGGCTACCTAAAATTAATATGCATTACTTGTATTTATTATAGCAGTTAGCAATATCGTAACTAATTCTGTATATTTGTTCTGACGAAGGAAATGAGCGCAGGGGATGCAGTCCGGCCCTTGCTCACGCTTTGCCACTCAGCTGGATGACGCTCACTCACATTTACGTCTGTGTGACCGTAACATTAACATTTTGCTGGCCTAAACATAGAGAAGTAAAACATTTTTAAAAGCAATTTAAAAATGAAAAAAAAATTTATTATGTTTTTATGATCATGGTTTAATGGGCACAACGCTGAAATTGTTCTAAATCGTTTATTACTGCACAAAATCTAAAAAAAAACAGTAGATTAACATTATTCTATAAAACTCGTAGTTCATTATTTCTGTAAACTTAAACTATAATCTGTGAAGACTGTCATTTTTACACGGCGATACACTGAAACGACAAATTGGAACACCAGCCAGAATACGGACCACTGTAACAATATAGTTGCCTGCTACGGTATACATTTAGAGAACTACCACCTTGGCAACGCAAATACTGGTCAATGACGTCAGCGTCTCGAACAGGTGTTCTGTTCTCCTCAGACACAGGTGCAGCCTGGTGCAACTGGCTGGGCGCTGGGTGTTGATGTGCACCACGTGTGCATTTAAACCGTGTACTTGTTCCGAAGGGTGTGCAGCCCAAACAACTGTACAGGCACGTCGCTGATATACTATGTCCAATAACCTTATGGTATTCTGTTATACCAAGGTTGTGGGGCCGCGGTGGTGTAGTGGCTAGACTACTCGTNCTACCACCTTGGCAACGCAAATACTGGTCGATGACGTCAGCGTCTCGAACAGGTGTTCGGTTCTCCTCAGACACAGGTGCAGCCTGGTGCAACTGGCCGGGCGCTAGGTGTTTACGTGTGCATTTTAACTATGTACTTGTTCCGATGGGTATGTAGCCCAAACGGCCGTACAGGCACGTCGCTGATATATTATGTCCAATAACCTTATGGTATTCTGTTATACCAAGGTTGTGGGGCCGCGACGGTGCAGTGGCTAGACTACTCGCCTCTCACCTAGGCGGACCGGGCTTGATTACCGGCGAGGTCACTCCCGGATTTTCGCACGTGGGAATCGTGCCAGACGATGCCGCTGGATGGCGGGTTTTCTCAGGGATTTCCAGTTTCCCTCGCACTTGCATTCCAGCGCTGCTCCATACTCACCTCGCTTCACCCTCATTGACCCCCAAGACCTTGATGTTAAGAGCCACCCAAACCTCTTCACTCACTCACCCACTCTTCACCAAGGTGGTATTGCGTGGGTATACTAGACTCAGACAAACTTTGTATCAGCTGTGATACTGTCAGCAGTTGCACGGTATCTGGCGGCTGCAATAACTCACAACGCACCACCGTGGTCACACTACCCTTTGTTGGTATCGCCACTATGGTGGCTCCGTGTGAAACGAACCTTACACATAATCTAAAAGAGGCGCAGAAATTTCCGCAAATCATATTGCTCACAAGGAAGACATTCAAAGCAATATTAACTAATTTATTTCAGTGTATACTACCGGCAACATTGTACAACACGGATTCATTTATGTGTACAGTACAGCATGTTCTCAATCGTAGACACTTGTGACTGAACGGGTCAGTGATAAGTGTGGTATTAAAAATAAAGTTAATATTTGTCTAATATAAGGACGAGTCAAATATTTTATTCGCTCTTGTTATATAATTTATTTTAATCCACACGTTGAAAAGAAAAAAACATAGTTTTTCGACCAAACATCCTTGTTTTCAATAGACATCCATCTCTCAAAAAGCTCTTTCCTCTCATTAAAGATGATTTAGGCCGAACAACGACACACAAACGCACTGTTGTATTCACGTCATCATGAGAGAGATATTCATCCTCGTAAGGATTGTTTTAGGGGACAAAGCAGGTGAAATCCCGATAGGAAAGTTCAGGACAATAAAGAGGATGGGTAAACACCTCTAGACGACGCGACGTGTCTGCAGTGTCGATAGTGTGGACAGGGGTGTGCGGGTGTGCATGGTCGTGCAAGAGCACAACGACCTGGGAGAGCAGTCCTCTGCATGCCTTCCATTAGAATGTCAGGTCTCAGCATCACACTGTAACGAGTGCTGCTCACTGTTACACCTTTTACATTGTAATACTGCAGTGCCGTCTCTTCGGAATCTTAGTAAACTGCAAGCATCAGTGATGTTAAACATTTTAGTGGTCTGCGACAGCGGAAGTGTCCGTTACACACTCAGCCTTTGTACTCTCAGGCTCGTAGTGATGGGTTCATGTATCCTCACCGGCAATGACTCTCGTTAGGAAGCCTCCACCTTCCCGACTGTATCGGCCCAAATGTTGTTTGCACACGTCCATACGCCCTGTCCGTGCTCTTCCGTGAGGTTTTTGGTACCCATCTTGCACAAACTCTTCGAAACCCATGTCTGTCGTGCGTGATTTCACAGAAAGTAAAATGGCTGATTTGCAGATGACTTGCCACAGAATCCACTCTCACTCGTGTGCATAATAAAGTCATCCTCGTACCCGCTCAATATTGTCATCAATGGTGGGGGTGGACGGACGTCCGACTCCTTCGTTATTGCAGAAACTTGTGCGATCTTCAATGAACTTATCTGTACATTCATACACACGTCTCCGTGGCAAAACACTTCTTCATATTGTACTCACAATCGTAGACCAATATCGGCACCAAGCACACACTCCAACCGCAAAAAAAAGTTTTACTTTGCACTGCTCTTCTTCGTTCGTGCAAATCACAAATGGGGCAGCCGGTGTAGTTACAAATGAACTGTAGTAACACGATCACACCGTGACGCCGCCCGTCACCAAGGACACTAAGACCTTGAGCGGAAACCGCTGCCACGACAGGGTCCCAACACACGTGTCAATGTAACAGGTGTGCGGGTAATGTTTGACACGTTTTCGTAAATTTAACATGTTGAGTGCTTCCTACTGAAAAAAAACATTCTTTACCCACCTCATTTCGGCCAGACTGGGTCTTTGAATTCTAACTGCTCGTAGTTAAAGCCGTAATTTTCCCAAAAATAATGGTTTTCATTCAGTGATGCAAAAGTCGAGCTTGTTTAAACTAAGTAAACTCTAGTTTATTTTATTCCTCCCATTAACTGAATACAGAAGATATCGATTGACGAGCACAAGATATTAAGATATAAATACTTAACATTTACATTAAATGCATTCGTGACGTCTTTTTGCATCACAGCCCATCATCTAGCTGTTCCACCAATACTGTTTCGCTTTGTATTTGTATTTAGAGTCAAGTGGCGTGGAACATTTCAGATGGCACAAAAATCGATATAATTAATTACTATCCATTTCTTTGCGAGAGCTTTAATATATCAGTCGATTCAGATAATGTTGCTTAAGCCGTCTCTATTTGAAAAGCAATCTCAGTACAGAAAAAAATAGACACACTGACCCGAATACGGTTTCTGAAATAAATTTTAAGTATATCTAAATTATTTTTAAGCATAAAAAGTTAATAAATGGTAACCAATGCGAATTCTCTCTGAAACGATAGTAAAACAGTAAATTATTTCTTATCCAATGTGTAACAGACAGTACGCATTGCGGAAGCTGTCAAAGCGATGTTTCCTATCGCATATAAAGTAGTTACGATTATGTATACCTAGCTACTTTTGTCCGGTTCACGCATGCAACTCGGAGAACCAAGTGGGAAGGTCAACATTTGCAGCTGAATCTGGAACTCAACTGTCTTACTCCGTCAAACTTTTATAATACTTCAGGGATTGATCATCACTGGCAGCCGGAGGTTTAAATAAGAGTTGGAGGTGGAGTTGAAGTAGAAACATTTAGATGGCTCTTAACAACGAGGTCTTGAGAGCCGATGAGGGTGTAATGAGGTGAGATTGGAACAGCGCCGGAATGCATGGACGTGGGAAACGGGAGATTCCCGAGAAAAACCGTTGACCAGCGGCATCGTCCGGCACGATTACCACTTGCGAAAATCCGGAAGTGACCCGGCCGGGGATTGAACCCCGTACGCCTTAGTGGGAGGCGAGCAGTCTAACCGCTCATCTATCGTGGCCCCATTAAATAAGAAACTATAAGGTTTTTTCATACGAACAACTACATTCTTTTATGACTATGCCATCCGGTAAGAGTTGTACTTGTAACTGTTAAATTGTCTTAATTTCTCGATTTTAAATTCTTCGAATGACTGATGAATGTACCTAACTAAAAGCTTTTTTTTTTCTCCACCATATTTTTTATAGTGTTTATTTCCTTAATTCACAGAGGCCAACTACATTCTCAATGTAATGGGTACCGACATGTTCGTAGAGTTGGACAGGAAACTACTGGGNGAGGCCAACTACATTCTCAATGTAATGGGTACCGACATGTTCGTAGAGTTGGACAGGAAACTACTGGGAAAAGTGAATGCGTGGCGGGGATGGAGTCTACAACCTCCAGAGGCGAGTCAGACACACGTCCTCACGACCAGACAATCCCGGCTACACATGAGGACCTGGAGCTTCAGTTCACACCATACACAAGTACATAGAGACGAATGACGTAGTGATTACTTTGATGTGAGTCTACCCATGCTCTGATTGGCTGCGCTAGCCTCTGGGAACGAGCCTTATGTCTGATTGCTTACTGCGTACTGCAAAATGTCCCGTGTTGGCTGGGCTGCCACCAGGCGTGTGGGTAGCCAGGAGCTGATTGCCGACATGTTGCTAGCCAGTGACGCCATCTTACCGGCGTGTGCGGCTGGAGTGGCGGAATGGGCGGATGTTTCACCCCAGTTTCCTTAAGGGGCCCGCCTACCCGGGACTATATTACCGACAAGTGCAGGAGCAATAAGGGCAACACTGCCATGCATCAAGTGCGCCATTGTTACTAAGCGCAAAGCTGTGAACTGGCGCGCAGTGTTCTTGTCGTGCTGTAAATACGTATGGGACTTTCCAAGCGGTGACCCTTTCATTTTATTGGTGTATAATTTGTATCAAGTGTCAATGCATGAGTATTTTTCTATGTATCTAATAATTATAAAGAAAGAGCTCTTAAAAAAATGATTTTATCCACGTTGGGAGTGTTTTGAAATGGCGTTTATAACTAGTGTGACTACTTGAAAGCACCACTCAACAGGTATCTTCTGAAGTATGTTTTTTTTACGTAGATCAGAACATTGGACGCACGTGCATTTAAAACACACTGCAACGCAGTTTAAGTACCAGGAAGGCGGGTCCCGTAAGTCCTTATTGTAGTAAATTCACGGTACTGCTATAAAGCTCTGTTCAAGTTCTACTTTCAGGATATTCCTCCGCCTATTGCTAACAAAGCTTAACTAAGTCTAGAAAGTTACACCAAAGGGCAGCGCATCTCATTCGTGCGCAGTCACTATAATAATATTTTCCATGAGAACTATTTATTGCTTAGCATTACCAACACACCTATTATCTCCTTATTTTTATTCATATTAAATATATAAAAATATTACAATAATTAGGTAAAATTAAAGTTTATATTCAATTTAACCAAGAATAAGATGCGTTGACGTTAACAGAAGAAATAAACTATTTTTATACGTGACATATTTAGGAAAGAGCCAAGCATGTCGTACATGGTGTGATTTTTCTAAGGTTTGATTCAAAAAGTGTGAAGAAAACGCGAATAGACTATACCCAGTGTCAAGTCCATTCTTTGCTCCTGCAGCTTCTGAAACGCAACACGCCGTGCAGGAGTGAGGCGCGGAACACGGCATGTAGGGGCAGCAACGTGTTGAGATTATGTAGCGTGCAACCATGTAGTTCGAGGGTGGCAGGGGGTTGATGAGAGCCGAGCTGGCAGACGTGCAGGACCCGCACAGATGAGGGGGCGGCTGGCTGTCATGACGACAGGCGGCGGGCAGCGGGGTTGCCATGGCAACCACCTGCGCCCCGTGCACGCCAGCGCACGCACGCACGCACCAACGCTTTATTTTAATTATAGCTCAGCCACATAGCTCGAGCTTCCCCCGCAACCCCTGACAATAACTGTGCGTTCCCTCACCTGTAGCACCTTCCGACGTACACACGCTTATCTGGCAGACTTAACTAAACACTAGAAACAGTTATCACAGTTGTCATATACAACGTGTCCTTGAATGGATGTTACAACACATGTAAGGCGATTCCTCGTGAAAAATAAGACAGAAAACATTATACGACCCGTAGTCTAAAGTGATCGCAGAGATATATACGTGCCCTTAAAACAAGAGCTTTTGCAGTAATTATATATACATAACTTTTGAAACTATGTTATATTAAATAACAAAATAGTGAGTGATGTTAAGTTGATAAAAAAAATCTTTAACTTCAAAAAATTAGATTTGTAAAATTATCCCCTCTTCGTGAATTGAATAAGGTTTTCTTGTTATGATCGCAAAGAAAATGTTCCAACCTCTGGGATATTTCTCCTATTTAGAGGCCTGATGTCAACAATGACACATTTATATGGGTGAAACACACTCAGTACAGCCGTACTGAAGAAAGACTTTGAAGAGTGTAGTGGCGTGCCTAGGTGGGTAGGCAACACCTCTGCCATCCGCTAATGCGAGTGTGACAGTTTATTGCGTTCATAAGGGGTAGCACACATCACGTTAAGTAACAATCACATTTCGTAGAATTATTTGCAACACTACTTTGCTAATTGCGATAAGCTGCAATGTTTCAATAAAATTGTTACTATGTTTACTATCAATAAACTTTATTCGGCCCTGTCAATGTATGTTTTACCAAATAAAATTAGCATCACGTGTAATGTACTATTTGTAGTAATCATTTCGATTTTAAAAAACACGATGATTAGTTTACCTTCATTGCCATCCTCGCAATAACTGCCGCTTCAGCATTCTAAGTCTCAAAGGTGTTGCCTACCCACACAGGAGATCCGCACACTTTGAAAGTTANATAACTGCCGCTTCAGCATTCTAAGTCTCAAAGGTGTTGCCTACCCACACAGGAGATCCGCACACTTTGAAAGTTATTGCGCTCATTCCTTTAGTATAGTTGGCCTCAACGTGTTTCACTAAAACGGCCATGTTTGTTAACGTCTACATGTTGACATCAAGTATCAAAACCGGAGAACATTTAGGGGTTAGAACGATGTTATTTTTTGCGAGTACTTCATGGTTTAATATATCTTATGAACCAAAAAGGCAGAACTAATTTGTTGTTTGGTCGGAGATACTTCCAAATTTTTTGGATCAATAATTTATGGAACTTCTTGCTTTAGGGGAGCATAGCCCTCTTAGTAATCACTGTAGGCTCATTTTTTCTTAGGAAAACCTCACATAGTTTATAACATGTATTCAAGGAAACGCTGTACATTAAACCAATAAATGATTACGCATTACAAACGTTAGGTAAACAAATATTATTTTTCACAACTTATTAAATATGGTAGGAAGAAAATTTAGTGATGGTATATTGGTATTTGTAAACTAGGAGAGTTAAATGTACTTTTAGTGAGGTAAAATACTATTTAATTAGTTCAGGATGGATAACACCATAATTTAAGAATATGTTTTCTTTTGAAGCAAGTGGGGGTTGGCGTTACTCCACCAGAAAAAGTACATTGTATCTTAAGAAAATTGCACGGAATAATTCACTACTGATCAAAGAAAGTCATACACTTTGAATACTTAAAGAAAGTGTTTTGGCAAAACAAAGACGACATATGAAGATTAGGGATTGCGCCAAACTGTAGCGAAATAGCAATCAGAAATGGCAAGTGGTTAGTTCAAAATGATGATGCGGAGGAAAAGAGGACACCTTTGCTTCGTCTCTAATTTTCCTACTTTTGCCACAACAGCGTAACACTGCTGGAAAGGTATGCCTTAAATGTTGTTAGAGTTTACATTGGGATATTACCATAAATAGTATAACTATTTAGCAGGCTGTGGTGCAGAGAGTTCGGGAACAGATTCAGGAACGGGATCGCCATCTTGGACACGCATTGTTTCTGCTCTGTTATTCTGATTTAATGTCTACAATATTTAAGTTTGTTAATATTGGACCAATGAATTTGTAGAATGCCAGAAAAAATGTAAAATGTGTAAACGTTTGAAAACGTATATACCATACAATTATTGTTTAGAAGCCGCCATCTTTAGGGGACGTGGTGGCTGAGTGGTTACGCTGCTCGTCTCCCATCAAGGCGAACCGGGTTCACTCCCCGGCAGAGTCATCCCGGATTTTCGCATGTGGGAATCGTGCTGGATGATGCTGCTGGTAGGCGGATTTTCACGGTGATCTCCCGTTTCGCCCAACCCTTCATTCCGGCGCTGCTCCATATTTACCTCAATCACCCTCATTGGCTTTCAAGACCTCGCTGTTAAGAGCCGCCCAAATATCTTCACTCACTTACCTCCATCTTTAAATCATTGACAACCAAGCAATATTTTACAATTAAAAATTAAGGAAACAAACTAAAAATTTAAATATTTTTCAATAAACGGAGAAAATCTGCGATAAAACCACAGAAAATATTTAAAATTCATAACCTTATATATGTAGCATAAATTATACAATTAAAACTACTNCTGCGATAAAACCACAGAAAATATTTAAAATTCATAACCTTATATATGTAGCATAAATTATACAATTAAAACTACTTTTAAAAACGCACTTGTATAAAAAAATACTAAAAATAATTAGTAGCCATACAACCTGAGTCCTTGGTTCCAACGCAGCCAGATACTGACAAAAATATAAAGGACATTTGTACCTACGTATGTAAGTGTTGTACTAAACTGACAATTGTAGTCATTTATATCTGGGTAACAGTGAAGTGGGCAGTTTTGTAAATTAATTTTTTTCTTTCTTGTACGGCTGTGTGATCCTCCGCACGTAGCGACACACACACGTCCATGAAGTGACTCGTGGAGAGTGGCTCGTCCAGCTCGACCTTGGTGTGCTTCAACATTGCATCGAACGAGAAGCCCGGCCTGCTAACGTAACGGACACACTCCACGCCATCGGCTTCCAGGCACAGTTTCCTACATTTTTCAAATACATTTAACAACAGAACATCAGTCTTCAAATAAATGTTAGAATAATCTTCTACTGTCTTACAGTCGAATTTTTCCCAGACTTAAAGTGCATTAGCGTAATATTCTTCACTCCATCTGTTATAAAATTTATCGCNTTACAGTCGAATTTTTCCCAGACTTAAAGTGCATTAGCGTAATATTCTTCACTCCATCTGTTATAAAATTTATCGCTGGAGGCAGCCGCGTCTCTTCATGTTTCTGCAGGTTGTCTATGTAATCATAGAGGAACACTCCCTTTCTCCCTCATAAGCCCAGCTCGTCTGGGCTGAAGAACTTTGCTGTATTTTTCAGCTGGTCTCTTGGCAGGTTTTCANCACTCCCTTTCTCCCTCATAAGCCCAGCTCGTCTGGGCTGAAGAACTTTGCTGTATTTTTCAGCTGGTCTCTTGGCAGGTTTTCGGCGAGGGCGGCAAGGCTGGCTGACATGAAGCGGAAGGTGTCGATGAATTGGAGTGTGAATCGCTCTTCCAGCGATTTCGAGAACGTGATTAATTTATTTTCTGTATGCGGGATAATGAATATGTTTTCTTCGTCGTAGTCCAGATGTTTTGTAATAAAGTTATCGTAATGCGTCAAGTTGTGGAATAATACAGGCAATCTTTTTGGATGGCGGCGGAGTTGGTTGCAGTTATTGCAGGAGGCTCCAATGTAGTTTCCGGTGAAGTGGTTGTGGTCCATTACATTCCAGTTATCAGTTGTGAATATTTCTTCGCAATAGCAGCAGGTAACTGTCATAGCATGATTCAATAGTTCCAAGTTTCTGAGCGGCTTCATGGGTTCACTTGTTTCATAAATTTCNAGGTAACTGTCATAGCATGATTCAATAGTTCCAAGTTTCTGAGCGGCTTCATGGGTTCACTTGTTTCATAAATTTCCTTCACTTTATTTCCAATGTCCTCGATTTCCTCGATACGTTTCTTGGCAGCATCTTCCCCAGTGTAAATATTCGGCCTCGTTGGCATACTTGTGGTTTTGATGGCAGGTATGATGTTGTGGTCGACTTGAACATTATAACAAAAACTATAGGCCTCGTGCTTCTGATAAGAGTGCGTACTGGATGTGTGGGTGTCGACCTGACAGGTTTGAACAAGCAGGAGCATGGCCTTGAAATCGGCGTAGATGACGATTGTCATCTTGTCTGCAATATGATAAATATTAAATTTGAGGGTTGGCCTTCTTCCCTTCTTGTCGTGGCTCGGCATTTCAATACGTGCAGGAGCGTGAGGACTGCAATATTTTTTGTGCCCCGACAACATATTTTTGCCTGTCTTTTCTGTCACTCGTGTAATGTCTTCGTAGGATGTAAAACACCTTTTATAAATATGGTTTTTTTTNTTTTGCCTGTCTTTTCTGTCACTCGTGTAATGTCTTCGTAGGATGTAAAACACCTTTTATAAATATGGTTTTTTTTCTATGTGAGTAGTCACTGGAGTTCTCACTAGGCGAGAAAAGTTCTTTATGAATGTGTAGTGTGCATTGTGTTACGAGTTGTGGTCACGCCCTTAGCTGAGTGGCCTGCCTGATCACACCTTCACTTATTTATCCAGGACACGGGCCGTGATCGCTGAAATAAGTTATGAAATCGCA
>NQII01014171.1:0-13976 GCA_002778355.1 Clitarchus hookeri | reverse complement strand
CAGTGCTGCCCCTATTACCTAGTTACGTCACGCGTCATGGTTACTTATAATTTTCCTGAAACCCTGCTAAATTTTCTCTTTTCAGAGTTACCCACTACGTCTCCTCCCGACACGTGTAAACAAAACGTGCACAAATCTAGAAGAAAAAACACCAAAGGAAAATCCACACAAATGTTTGGGAGCTAGACAGACATAAAAAAAAATACATTTTTCTACCAATTTTACATGAAAACTTAAAAATGATGGTAAGAAACTTCTGCTTTACAAATAATGTACCAAATCCAAATTTAATAATACGTTATTCAATTTATAAGTATTACTAACATACTGCATTTATCTCTGTTTTTAGAGCACACTGACTATGAAATAAATAAAAATAAATGATGCATGAATATAATATAGCCTATAAGTTTAATTTAACCAAAAACTAAAGTAAGTACTTTAAAGTTAACGGAAGTATAAAACGCTTGTGGTATATACTTTATTTAGGGAAAATCCAAACATTTTACACGTGAAGAGGTTTTTCAAAGGTTCCATTCAACAAGTGCGGAGACACTGTGAACATACTTCTTCCTGCCAAAAGTCCTGGAAATAAAATATTAACTTAAAAATGATATAAAAAAAACTTACAGTAATCTGTATTATAGAAAATTACTTTTTTGAGAAATTTTAATTTTTTCAGTTAACTTTTTAACAAAATTTTTAACCTATGAATACTATAGAAAATTACCATATATTAGGTTGCAACCATATAAATAGTTATAAACACAGTTGAGAACTTCACTAGAAGTAGTAGTACAACCACTGATGCTATGGGAATAAACTCTACCATTCATGCTTTTTCAGTACGCGTATACACCGAAGTGGCAAATTTCTGAAAAAATTCGTAGAGAGCATTTAAGTCACTTCCCGAAGGACAGGGTCTTCAGAGCAGTGATGGCGCAAAAAGTGACTTACAGGAATGCCCTGCCTTACGACAGATGTGTTTCTTCAATGACGGCTGATAGCATTGTGAATCGCAGGCAGACATGTGTCGCTGCAGACGCAGGCTATTTTAAATTATGCATATATTTTTTACTTTATTCCACTACTGATTAGCTTTGTGAGGTATAAAATGAAGTTTTAAGGTTTACCTAATGAGCATATTTTCCTCTACCTTAGTGTAAATAATTTTTAATGAAGTTATTAAAAGCTTAGATAGTAGGTAGGTCTTGACGTCTCGTTAACAGCCATATAATTAGAAATGAAACCAGAAACAAACGCAACAGTAGTGAGACAATTAGAAATATACAACGTGCCTTACCCTAGACTCGAACCCAGAAAACCTTGCACGGNTATTCCACTACTGATTAGCTTTGTGAGGTATAAAATGAAGTTTTAAGGTTTACCTAATGAGCATATTTTCCTCTACATTAGTGTAAATAATTTTTAATGAAGTTATTAAAATCTTAGATAGTAGGTAGGTCCTGACGTCTCGTTAACAGCCATATAATTAGAAATGAAACCAGAAACATACGCAACAGTAGTGAGACAATTAGAAATATACAACGTGCCTTACCCTAGACTCGAACCCAGAAAACCTTGCACGGTAAGCTAGCGTGCAATCAAATACATTACGGAAATCGGATTCCGAGCATCAACTTAGGATGTAATCAGTCTAATGTTTTGAATGATAGAGTTTACTAACCTGAAATATTTACAAGCTGTCATTTTGAAAATAAGCTTCTGGGCCACTTAAAATACGTAAGTTTACATGGCCTACAGTAGCGCTACTAGTGTGAAGAATTTGGTGGAAATTGGTTCACTGGTCCCAAGATATGGCATATAAATTTTATTTTTTATTTGTGCGATCTTACAAAATTGCCTAAAAAAAAGGTTCTGTATGCGATGCTTTTAATAAATAATGTCAGCATAAAACGTTTGGTTTAATTTGGTTTAATTACTAAACAGATATGATAAACTTATCAAAATATTTATATTGACGCCATTTTGAAAATAAATGTCTGACCCCAGCGAAATCTTGTAAGTTTAAATAGCCTTCACTAATGACGTGCAAAATTTAGTGGAAATTAGTTGAACGTTTCCAGAAGTATGGCTAAATGTTCAATTTTCTCACCTGGCACTATTTAGCAAAAATGCCAGAAAAAGTGGATCTCTGAATGCATAATTGATGTGTCTAATTATTACTGATAGTGTTCAAGAATTGGTTAAATTTTGATGAATTGTATAAGAGATATTACATACTAACATAAATTATTTATATTAACGCCATTAAAAAAGGGCCTGCCACATAAAACAAGTTAGTTCATATATCCTACTGTATCACTACTTGGGTTTAACATTTGGTGTAGTCGGTTGATTGGTCTTCGAATACGTCATAAAACCTCTATTTTTTCGTGTGACCATCTTCATAAATAGAGGATAAAAATGTTATATAACACATTCGATGATTGTTATAGATAAATATACAAAGATAACTTAAAAATAGGTTACATGGTTTCGTAGATATTGCACACAAGGTTAAAGTATTATTATAGCCGCTAGTCTTAAAATAAGCGCCTGGCACATTTAAAACGTACTAAATAATACAGCCTACCACAGTACAATTTCTTAGACAAATTTGGTAGGAATCAGTTGATTGTTTCCAGAGATACGACATAACAACTACATTAATTCATGTGGAACTATCTTACAAAATGGCGGGGAAATGAGTTTATGTACATACAAATTTGATTGTTATAATAGATACTGCCAGAATACAAAGTTAAGTTGAAATTTGTTCCGTATTTTCTTAGACAAAACATATTCAGTAAAAATGTTTATAAATCCACGATTTTAAAAATAAGTGTCTGGCCCTTTAAAAACATATTAATTTACATCGCCTGCCGTACTGTTACTTGTTTGCAANGATTTTAAAAATAAGTGTCTGGCCCTTTAAAAACATATTAATTTACATCGCCTGCCGTACTGTTACTTGTTTGCAAAATTTGGTAGAAATCGGTGGATTGTTTCCCGTAATATGACAACCTAATTTATTCGTGTGGCACTATCTTACAAAATGGTGACAAAACTGGCAATGTTTTATCATATACAGGATGGTCCGCCTAACGTGGACACCCCCAAAATTTCCGGAACGGTTGCAGATCACGAAATACTGTTTCCGCTAAATGAAATCACGTACGGGGGCGAGTAATTTGCCGCAAAGTGACTACTCGTAACACGTGTATGGACAAAAATAATTAAACGACATATGATTTCCCCCCTGGAAATTAACATTTATTTCAACGGCATCTGAAAGTACGCGCAAAGAGGAATTCAGTGATATATGCAATGGGAAGTAAAACAAGATTTAAAAACAACCCGTCGCGTCCGTCCATCCGTCATTCGTCCGTCAATCACGTGACCAACAGCCAATCAGAGGTGGCCATTAATTCTAGCCATCTGTCTGTCAAAACCTTGGCAAGCTTTAAATTTTGACGGACGGATGGATGAAATGACAGCCTTCTAAACTTCCACGTTTTGTTACCCATTCTTCCCAAGTTACTTAGAAGGCTGTTTAGTGTGTGCAGTGTTTTGTTTTGGCCATCTTTTGTTTACATATGTTCGTTATGTAGCTGTAAATTGAAATTGCGTTACATTTTTTCCTGATGGTTTATTGATAATTACGTTTGCAAACACGAGTTCCTTCTTTGCAATATTAAAATTAATAAAATCATGCTTTATATGCCATGAAAAAAAAATTTGTACATCAATTAATTTTAGTTTTTGTACGTATATGCGCATTTTGGGTACTAACAAACACAACACGACCAAAAATATTCACTTTTTGTGGAGAATTTTTTTTTATTTGTAAACAGTTTAGTTTGTTTTAGATTGCAGCAATGAACTGACGACAGACGGAAGAAGACTTGGTTGTAAATCCCTCGGCTTGAAGACAGACAGATGGGTGACTGACGGAGGGATGACCGACAGACGCATTAGGCTATTGTAAATCCTGCATTACACAGAAACGCCAAGAAATAATGTGCAAATATAATTTAGTTAGATGGGCCTGTAGTATGGGCCAGTGGACCTGTACTCACAGCTGCAAGCAAGCATCACGCGTCGTGACTCATCCTGGCGGGATCGATTCAAAATAGCAGCGCAGCACCAGTCCCCGTAATCTGTTATGGTAAGTGGTATTGCAGTGTGTGGCTGCACGTACGCAATGAAGTTCACGAATGAGGAAAAACTGGACGCTCTACTTATTTACAGTGAGTGTGGCAGAAATGCCAAGCAAGCAAGCTGTCCAAACGTATGGTGAAAGGTATCCTAATTGGTCGCCCATCTCACGGCAAACGATACGAAGAATTTGCACACGTCTCTTGTCACGAGGTGACTGGAATTCCACAACACGAGTGCGACGAAAGACTGCTACGGGCGAGACGCGTCAACACGATGTGTTGGCACATGTAGATGCACACCTCCACATGGGTACACGAGAACTTTCCAAGTTTGTGGGAATAAGTTATACAAGTGTATTACGGATACTGTGCCAACGGAAATTCCATCCATATTATGTGGTTCTTCATCAGGCATTACATGAAATTGATTTCTATTTGCGTGTTCAGTTTTGTAGGTTTATTCTGATGTCTGTAAGGGATGACAGCACTTTTCTGAAGAACATACTATTTACCAATGAAACGACCTTCACAAATAATGGGTGCGTAAATTTATGAAATATGCGCTACTGGACGATGGGGAATCCGCGTTGGGTCCGGCATGTGGAGCACCAGCGACAGTGGAAAGTGAACGTGTGGTGTGGGATCGTTGGAGACTATTTCTTAGCGCCATACTTAATTCGAGGGACAATGCTTGACTGTAAATACGCCCATTTCCTCAGAGAGACCTTACCGGCACTTCTGGAAGACAAAGCGCTCGACATACATCGTGATATGTAGTTTCAGCATGGTGGTTGTCCTGCGAATTTTGCTTTGGTGGCGAGGCAAGTGTTAAATGAAACGTTTGCAAACCAGTGAGGGTATGGCGGTGTTGTAAGATGGCCAGCTCGCTCCCCTGACCTCACACCTCTCCATTTTTTCCTGTGGGGAATACTGAAAGATGGGTGTACAATACGGTTCCTACGACGCCAGAAGACATGCAGGAACGTATTGTGGCAGTTTTCAGAGGCATTANAGATGGGTGTACAATACGGTTCCTACGACGCCAGAAGACATGCAGGAACGTATTGTGGCAGTTTTCAGAGGCATTATGCCAGAAATACTTCAGGCCGCTCGTCGCTCGCTACATGTGTGTTTACAGATGTGTATAGCTGTCGATGGTAAACACATCGAGCACATGCTGTGAAAAGACCTAATATGAAGCGTTTCAACCATAACTGTGCTCTATTGTACCATGCATGCGGATGCGATTGCATTTCTTCTTAGGTCGGTTTGCTTTGTTTTTATTGTGCATCTGTACGCACTCGTTATAAACAATAGTAAATTACTAAGAAACAAATCTCCTGATTTACGTTGGTATCTGAATAAAATGAAATGTATTGATATCAGACTTGCTCTCACATTGCCCGTTTTCCCTCCGCTGCGGTGCTCTCCTTTGTCCAATTTCGCATTCCGAGCCCCTTGCCCCATTAAGGTAAGCACTATGCTGCTATAAGGAAGCGGTCCCGCCAGGATGTCATGGCACGTGTTGCTAACTTATAGCTGTGAGTACAGGTCCACTGCCCCATGCTACCGGCCCACTTAACTTAACCATATTTGCACATTATTCCTTGGAGTTTCTGTGTTACTTTACATAACATATGCTATATAACTGAATTCCTCTTTGCACGTACTTTAAGATGCTATTTAAATAAATATTTGTTTCCAGGGGAAAAATAATATGTGGTTTAATTATTTATATCCATACACGTGTTACCAATAGTCACTTTGCGGCAAATTACCTGCCCCCGTACGTAATTTCATTTAACGAAAACAGCATTTCGTGATCTGCAACCGTTCCGGAAATTTTGGGGGTGTCCACGTTAGGTGGACCATCCTGTATGTTGCTTGTAATAAATATTATCAGTATACAAAATTTGGTCGAAATTGGTTGAACGTTATGGTAGATATTCTATCTAAACCTAAAATATTTGTTTCCGCCAATTTGAAAAGAAGTGCCTTATAAGTACAAATTGCACACGTTTAGATGGCCTACCATAGCATTACTTACTTGCCAAATTTGGCAAAAATGGTTTGAGTATTTTTTGATATAAAACATAAAGGTTTTATTTTTTTTCATGCAGTTCTATCTTACAAAATGGGAGACCAACAACAATATCTAGCTATAATTACAATGCCTACATATTGCACTGCCGAATACCAACTTGGTATAACTCGGTTGAATGGTGTCCGAGATACGTACGACATATCACCCAAAATTTAAAAATGATCACCATATTGAAAGTATGCGCTGTGCGTGGTATTAAACTATAAAAGTAAGATATCCTTACTATGTACTATAGTACGCCGAGATTGGTAAAAATTGGTTCACTTGTTGAAAAGTTTTTAGGGGGGACACACACACACACGCAGAGGTACACGCACATACGCGCACACATGCGCACACATACACACTGACAGGTAGGAAAGTGATCTCATAAGTCTTTCTTTCCTCCGTAAAGAAGCTATAAAAGGTTCTTATTTTTCAAAAAGGCTGGTAAATTTAATAACATAAGTATTATACTTTGAATACGCGGCGATTCAAAATATTCTGATTGATATTGTTGGCTGTATAACATATCCGAGAAATTTATGCTGTAAGTTTTTACGGAAAATTTTGAACCATTGTAGCATGTAACTAATGACTTCCTTCGGACAGAAAAAAACACTACTTCGTTTTCAATAGCGGTTTTGACGAACCCGACAATCGGAAATTCCTAAGTACTTTAAATTTTTTTTCTACGATATCTAGAAACGACGAGTCCGAAAGTTTGCCAACGGAAACAGAACTGCCTATTTCGTAACATTCTGTATGTTTTTTCTATTGCCAAAACTTGTATCCATACACCTGTTCTGTCACCATGTGCCATTATTCCATTTGTTTCCTTTGCGTTATGTGAATTTGATTTCACTGAGANATTTAATAACATAAGTATTATACTTTGAATACGCGGCGATTCAAAATATTCTGATTGATATTGTTGGCTGTATAACCTATCCGAGAAATTTATGCTGTAAGTTTTCACGGAAAATTTTGAACCATTGTAGCATGTAACTAATGACTTCCTTTGGACAGAAAAAAACACTACTTCGTTTTCAATAGCGGTTTTGACGAACCCGACAATCGGAAATTCCTAAGTACTTTAAATTTTTTTTCTACGATATCTAGAAACGACGAGTCCGAAAGTTTGCCAACGGAAACAGAACTGCCTATTTCGTAACGTTCTGTATGTTTTTTCTATTGCCAAAACTTGTATCTATACACCTGTTCTGTCACCATGTGCCATTATTCCATTTGTTTCCTTTGCGTTATGTGAATTTGATTTCACTGAGACCTTACTTGTTGCCACACCCGTTATGCCACACTCAGCATGCTTGTATTTCTCTTTCTTCATCGCCACGTCAGTGTCAGCCTCTGCCACTGAAACCATTACCTACACATTCTCCAAGTTGTTTTTCGTTCCTCTGTCACGCCTGTTCGTCAGCAAGTTGGCATATTTGCTGGTAGTTGTCTCTGACGTCTGTCTCTTCCCTCATCTCGCCGCAACATCCACACTGCCATTGTAAGAGCAGATGTCAACCTCGCACCTCCCATGCGTTCATCGTTGTTTTGACTGTGCCGAGAAGAAGTCTGCAGCTAATTACATCACCCAGCTTCAGACTTCCTCACCATTCTGCCGTGCGAGGCACAGGTGATATAGACGGAGGTTGACGCCAAGCACAGGGATTAACACGCAATTCCTCACCGTACTGGATGTTGACTGAGGTGAGAAGAACTGGGGATGGAGCAGCTGTGGAATGAACACGCAGTACCTGGGAGCACTCCGAGAAAATCTCTGTATCTCTGTAATGGCCGCCTGGCTGGCCGTCTGAAAATATTGTCCACTGGAGCCAGGGAAAGTGCCACTACAGAATACCTAAGAATAAACAAGTGAAACACCCACTTATACTGCGAACTCCAGCCACACACGCCAGCAAAATGGCGACTCTGACTAGCAACATGACGGAACGCCGTTTGTCAATCAGTGTCTGGTAACTCACTCGCCAGCCGGCAGCCCAACCAATAGGGAATCTTCCGCAGCATGCAGTAGCCAATGGCTCGTTCTCAAAGCCTCGCTCAGCCAACCGACAAATGGATAAGCCTACATCAAAGGAACCGACATGTTATTCCACTTCTGTATACTTACCTGTTCTGTAGTACCAGGAATCCCAGCAGTGAGAGGAATCACTGTGTCAACCGCAGGCCACAGTGATGCAACGAGGTGGCCTCAAATTCAGTCTGCAAACCGTTTCTGTTACTCTTAGTTTGACAGATAACAGTGAAATATTTGTGACCGTATTACTTAATTGGATATAGCTAATAAAGGTTAAATCTCACGGATATCTCTGGAAAAAACTAGGACGAAAGTAGAAATCTTTACCATTATTAACTTATCCTCACCTTAAGCAGCATAGCTAATCTTTGCAGCATATAGAGGCCGTGTCGATTCATACTACAAATAACCGAGACGTGGACAGCACATCTCATAGCAAAACGTTGATACGAACATAAACCCTAGGTTCGATGGTTCTCGAGTTACGGGTCCATATCACTGTGTCCGCTGTTGGCAGTCGGTACACACCTGCTTGAGCACAGCGTGTGAAAGATACGAACGCGGAGCGCGTGTTGCTAGGCCCATTCACTGTTGATATCCAACGCACGTCGGGAACCACGCTCTTAACAAGCCACTAGTACTATAGTTTTCTGCAATAACAGTTACACGTGCTACTCGAGGATGTCCCGTTGTATCTGATACTACGCACGTGGTTCATGCATGATGGGGCGCCACCACATTCAGTAGAGTGGCCAGAGCCTACCTGGATCAACTGTTCACCCACAGGTAGATGGGTCGTGCATGACCAATGGCCTGGTCTACACATTTCCCTGATCTGAATTTAGTGGATTATTACCTGTGGGGGATCTTAAGACAGCCTTTTACGAAACACTGTTACGTACATTGCAATGCTTCGACGGCGCGTGTTGCGTGGAACAAGGTAACCAGCAGATCCGTGGGACACCTAGGGTATTTGAAAATGTCAGTCACTGATGCGGCGTGTGCAGGCGTTCATTAAAATGTAAGGTGGACATTCCGAGAACCTCTTGTGAGAGTGAAACACTGAAATGCTGCAGTGATACGAATGAAGGGGTGTATCAAGTACGGCTATGAACAATTCCTGCGGAACCTTGAAAGGCATTGCCTCGGCAACCATCGAACCTAGGACATAGAGTATGTTCATGTACCTAAATACACTTTCATACCTACATACATGCTGTTTGCTTGCATTCCCCTACGCCTTTTAAATAAATTAATGGAATGTCTCTGCAATATAACATTATGTTTGATAAACGAAATTATCTTAACTGAAACTAGTACATGTGCTAAAAAAAATATGTTTCTGTCAGAGAATTATCTTGACCAAATTGTTAATGAACAGTCTGTTAACTTCTGAGCTCGAAGCTAACTACTAATTTTTTTAAGTCATGTGAACGGAAATAAACTTTGGATGAAATTATCTGCACAAAAAAATATTCGACGTTTCTTCTTTCCCCCCTTGCTTCTCAACCGTAAACAAATCCGCGTAATGTGCGACAAATAGCTGTTCACTCGCTTTGAACGATTCATTGAACATTTCCCTGCGCAGATCTCAAGTGATAGAAACAGTCTGTGTTCGTCAGTTTTCAAGTAGGCCCGTTCCATGTTTACCGTGCACATTAATCTCAAGATCTGCCAACAACTTCCCGAAAAGTATACCGGGAGAAGGCTTGCCTTGTTTCCCGTTGCACATACAGCTTGGACGAGCAGAACACGACACACTTAAGTGTTAACAAACATGTGACTATGACCTATAAGCAGTTGAAACACTGCTATACCGTCAGTGTGCTGGAAAGACAGGTATCCTTGATCTCAAATTCATATAAATGTTATTTTTCTCTTCCTGGGCCTCAAAAATTAAATCAACAAGCTACTTGCAGAAATGAAACAGAGGAAGCTGAAATGTGGCTTCATAGAAAATTTTAAGTTTCAGGGGTGGAAAAATTCTCAGATGGTCCGCAGAGCCATCTAAAAATATCCCAAATGAGCTTTTCCTCCCCCCTCCTCCGCGATTTATCTACATCTGTTATAAGTATGTAAAAAATGAAAAGAACTTTCAGCAAGTTACTTACGTTAACATCATTTAGCACATGTATTTCTGTTACACAGCAAATTAGTTCGGCACAAGTAGACGAAGTTATATCATGGGTTCAGTTAAATAAAATCATAAATAACTATCATACAAATAAAATCACTACTGGAATTGCGGGACTGACCTACGACGAACCTATATATATATATATATTTTTTTTTTTTAGGTATAGGCATATATATATGCCTATACCTAAAATTCCGAGGAAATATTTTTCATAGCTATTTTGTATATTATTTAAAAAAAAATTCTTCCTGTTCAAATTATAGCGATATTATGCCCGGTAATTGTTATCCTCTGTTTTTATGTGTACCTATAGTACTTCAGCTTTCCAAGTATAGGAATAGTTGGCAAATGAAAATATAACAAAATGTCTGCAAATTAATAAATTCAATTTTCGGCGCGATTAGCATAGGATGTACCACGGCTTTGTTTTCCGTAGAAAATTACATACATTCTTCATCAAAATGTAAAAATGTGGCTTTGAAGTGTTAATGCGCAAAAAATGTGCAACGAAGAAAATTGCTTGCTATCAATCCTAACTTATAGCTAGTGTCTATGAATGGGACAAGATGCGTAATAAATTTCAGCACCTTAAACGACAATTTAATAATAGTAGGTAGGCCATCACCTCATTTAGTTTCCTAGCGTAAAACACTGATGCCTGAAAGTAATAATTAAAGGAAGTAACTAGTCACTAGGCAAGTGTTTTAGTGCTCAAACGATCATAAGGTTGTGCGCATAAACGTGCTATGTAAGTCACTATCTTAATGAAAAAAACTCCCTTAAATATTATAATAGGCCTCAGTTTTCCGCAATGTTAAAATCGTTGCAACGTCTTTGTAACGTGTTGCTTCTTCTCTGCAGTGAAGGTTGCAGTTGGAACACGTATGCAAAATTCAGGCGTCTATAAGACTCAGCTGTATTCCTACGAGTTAAGCCATACTTCATTGTCGTATCTGTGTATTCGCCGTTAGTGAACGTTCCAACAACGATGGCCTACACTGTCTACAGAAACCTCATTGAATAATTGTCACTAGGCATATCTTCTTGTATCAACGTAAGGTGGAAACAATTAACTCCAAAACGCGAGGTGGTTCAGCCATATGGCATATGGTGTTGTATGCATGTATGCATGTGTATACGCGAGCGGGCGTGTATGCATATGTTTATACGTATATAGTAACGGAACGTCACCTTCAGCCCGTATGAGACCAGCAATTCCACTTTTGTAAGTCGATCTGGCACTAGAGAGCTTCTCTCTTAAGGGATGTTCCATTTTCATCTCACAATGATGTAATCTTTGATTCTTTCCCCTCGTTTCATACTCGGTTGGGATTCTCCTTGGCCAGTAGATATACACAACTTCTGGCTATTTCCTGTTTGAAAATCGCCAGAGCCCGATAAAACACAAAGTATTTATAATCCTTTGTGAGACACTTTTACAATTATTCAGCATCGCGGTAACTTGGCGAGCAGCCGGAGAGAACCTTTAATGCAGACAGTTGGCCAACAATAACGGTGGAAGGGGGAAAGTCGGGGAAGGGCGAGAGAGACTTATTTATCGCATTCACTCGTGCATGAACACTTAATTAATTTAATCTGTATGTTTTCGCCAGCTATCGAATTATAGAATTTTCGTTCAGTATGGGTTTTTCAACGGATATAAATGTTAGTGTGGGTTTTCACATTTTTCTTATGGTATACCAAGAGGATTCTTGAAAGACTGCGAGTTTACATTATTCTATTTCAACGGCTCGATTTTCCCTTTCCTTTCCACACACCAGCCGTCCTCAGTTGCGAATTAGCCGGTGTATCGAAATACACTTATAAAATAAAAAATATAAATAGCATGCTCAGTCACATAAAACAATTTGTCGCCAGTCAGCAGCATATCTCGTTGTTCTCTGCTCGCACCATTGCAAACGAAGGGAACAATGTCAAATTGTTGAAGGCAAAACACACACATGTCATTCGGGTTCACAGATTTGCCACTGATAGGTGCCAATAAATGCTTCTGGAAGAGGTAAGATGCTATAGAGAAACTTTCACACATCGCTGGGTGGTGGTCAAGGAATCCGGTGGTTCTATTCGTGCATGTCTGACAATCCAACTGTCCTCCCTCCCTGTGGTCCGTCTGTGTATGCGCACTTTCACGTGTCTGTTGCTCAAAATACAATCTGATTGTGAAGTCAAATTATGCATGCAAATGTCGATCGTAATATTTGGTGCGCTAGGCATGCTGCCTCTCGCAACATTATTATTTGTGCTCCCCCAAGCACCGCCAGTTATTTCTAAGGCTGTCTCGTTCATCTTCTCGGCATGCCTATCGCTCCTCAAATATCTCCCGTGTCATGTCCCATGTTCTTTTCCGAGGACTGCTTAAACAACATGTTAACTGTGTCCAGTGCCGCCTGTTCCATTGCTTAGGTTTTGTATTGCGTCGTCGCCTTGCCAGTTACACAGGTAACCGGCGCTCTTCAAAACCGTCATGTACGGTGCCAGACGTTATGGACGGTATCTCACACAGTTTAATTCTGACCATTGCTCAGCACACATATGGCTGATATGTATTAATATGCCACTGTTAGTAAATTATTATTGTGCAATAAAATGGTGGCACAGTACCTTTAACTAGACAGTTTCAAGTGTAACTTTCATACAAATTACCTGACCGAATCATACACATTTTTAATTGGTAGGTTTACTGTACCGCACTCTATAAGAGCTACACGAAATGTGACGGCAGCAACATCGTACAACACATGTGCATGCGACAGAGGAAGAAACCAATCGTTTACATATGCGCTTATTTACCCATTTTCATTATTATGGATAGAGTGTTTTTTACCGGGTGCGGAAATTTTTGTAGAAATGATATTATTAAGAGTCTATGCGATGGAATGTCTGTTCGGCTACCAGTTAAAAATGTATTAGGCCATATCGTCTGCTGGAAAAAACCTATAGTGTTGGTGTCTAATGAGCCTTCACCTGATAGGGACTGGTTTTTAAACAGAGTGACTATAGTTGAAGTTACTCGCCCATACTGGGAATGTGAGAGAAGGCCCGTAATTAAAGCAGGAAATTTAGACGAACCAGAGATAATCTCTATTTCTAGTGATTCAAGTATATCTAACTTTAATTGACAAACTAGTTGTGACAGTTACGAATAAAGTAAGAATATTTCATCTATAATAGACGTTCGTCTGAAAATGCAGGCGTTCCATCTATAATATAGTCCATTCACGGTTACTTCCAAATTTCAGAAGCACTGCTTGAGTTCTACTTCCAGGATATTCCTCCGCCTCATACACTTGACGCATTCTGCGTCCCTATATTTTATTCGTCAGAACACACGCTCTGGCGAAGCTCGCCGGCGGACGACCGCATTAAGGATTAAGGGTTTTGTGGACGTGCCGGAAGAGGGACGCCAGGAGCCTCGCAGCTGCAAAGGCACGCTACGAAAGGTTTCTGCATGTGCAACTGTCCCTGCACGTGCAGACGACATCCGGAGACAACGGAAGGCACCAGGGCGCGGACACAGCTGCATTT
>NQII01014170.1:0-20475 GCA_002778355.1 Clitarchus hookeri | reverse complement strand
ACTGATCACACCAAACCTACGACGACGTGACGGGTCGACTACTCACGACGTGGAACTTCTTGAGCAGCTCTATGTTGCTGTCCTTGGTGGCGGAGTCCTGCCCGGGGCCACCCGGGTACTTGTCGTGCAGGTACTTCAAGATGTCCTGGTCGGCGTTGAACACNTGTATTTTCTTAGACTAGTAATATGGTTTCGAAAGCAAACAAATTTCTTACACTAAGAGCAAAACTTGCCTCCAAGGAATGTGGTTCCTCGCTTAGTAAGCTCCTCTTCAAATGCTCTGAAGAACTCGCGACCTTCTTCGGATGGCTTGAAGTCTTTGTCTTTCAGGGCTGTCATAAAATTCTCCATCACCTGTTNAAGAACTCGCGACCTTCTTCGGATGGCTTGAAGTCTTTGTCTTTCAGGGCTGTCATAAAATTCTCCATCACCTGTTCAATACAAACACAGTGAAATGTGGTAATTTTCCACGGGCAAATTAAGCTTTCGGTGAAACATGACTTATATACAGCTAAATTTTTTAAAATTATAAACGATGTCAAATGGTCGTAATCACGCCCATTTTTACTTTCGAGCAATTCTGGATTTTTTATCTGATTCCTCCAAATGTTTTTCATTTTAGANCGTAATCACGCCCATTTTTACTTTCGAGCAATTCTGGATTTTTTATCTGATTCCTCCAAATGTTTTTCATTTTAGAAATAAGCTCTGTCTCTCTGCACTTAGTTTGAGGGTTTTTTTTCTACCAATCACAACATTCCTATCATTATTGACGGGAAAGTTTAGTATCTGAAAATCAAATATGTCTAAATATACATATATGTAGCTTGCTAATATTTTGTAAATAATATTCAGTGATAAGTTCTTTGCTAAGATGTTTTACGTAGTTATCGTATTTTAGACACCCATATACAGTTTTATACATTTTTTCGTAAGTTAAGTAGTTTTTACTGATTAACAAATGTATGAATGTTTTTCTTTTCAAATTCTTGCATGAAATCTCACCGAACTCAGCACATGTTACAATACTAGGAGAAAGATTNTGAATGTTTTTCTTTTCAAATTCTTGCATGAAATCTCACCGAACTCAGCACATGTTACAATACTAGGAGAAAGATTCACCCCCCTCACATTAAGGGGATATCCTAGAGCTATTCAGAATGCATCTTGCGTGGATTTGGGGATATGCCTNTTCACCCCCCTCACATTAAGGGGATATCCTAGAGCTATTCAGAATGCATCTTGCGTGGATTTGGGGATATGCCTCGAGTGCTCCGATAAAACTGTGCTACGTTCGACAAGCATTCTCTGGTACTCCAAATGTCCGTTTGTTGTCGAGGCCGCAGGGTCGTCCTCTCGGTCGATACTCCTTGGACAACAGGATATAGCANCTCCAAATGTCCGTTTGTTGTCGAGGCCGCAGGGTCGTCCTCTCGGTCGATACTCCTTGGACAACAGGATATAGCAGACGTATCAGGAATGCCTGTATCATCGACTAAAGGTGAGGCAGGCCGCTTATTCGTCTTCTGTGCATGTACCCCAACACTNTGCCTGTATCATCGACTAAAGGTGAGGCAGGCCGCTTATTCGTCTTCTGTGCATGTACCCCAACACTGACCTACCCAAATCCTACACAAATCTCAAAGTCACATGGTCAAAAGTGGGGAAAGTGTTTTTTTATATCTTAATTTTTTAATGACAAGCATTATTTTTTTAATAAAATAATTTTACCAATTTGAATTTAATCAAACGAACTTCATTAAAGTTGCTTGGATGAAGTACAAAAAACATCTCATAACATTTGTTTACGAGTCAGTTTTCTAACCTNGAACTTCATTAAAGTTGCTTGGATGAAGTACAAAAAACATCTCATAACATTTGTTTACGAGTCAGTTTTCTAACCTTATATCCAAACCACGCCGTTTCCGCAAGAGGTGTTGGCAGAAAAGCAGTTCAGTGTTGGGACACGGAGATTGGTTGTACGCAGCCAGCGAGCTCGGTCTACCTCATCTATAGTCCGTGGCCTATATACCGTACATCTGAATAAGTGATTTCTATGAGTATAATTATTTTACTGTATATTCAGTTAACGAGCTATCTACTGGTGAGTCAGCGGTGGTGAAGTGGTCCGACCACTCGCCTTCCACGTCGACGAGCCGGGTTCGATTCCCGGCGGGATCGCTACAAGATTTTCGTGCCGGACGATGCCGCTGGTCGGCGGGTTTTCTCAGGAATCTCCCGTTTACCCCGCCCTTACATTCCGGCGTTACTCCACGCTCACCTTGTTTCACCCTCTCATGTTCTCGATGTTAAGAGCCCCGAAAATCCTGGTGGGTGAGGGGGGAATCGAACACCGGTTATCCTTGGTAGGTGTGGGGGGGCAGTGGACTGATCACACCAAACCTACGACGACGTGACGGGTCGACTACTCACGACGTGGAACTTCTTGAGCAGCTCTATGTGGCTGTCCTTGGTGGCGGAGTCCTGCCCGGGGCCACCCGGGTACTTGTCGTGCAGGTACTTCAAGATGTCCTGGTCGGCGTTGAACACCTGTCCGTCGCCACGCAGCACCGGGTGCTTCTTGTCCGGCTGCATGCCGCCGAGCCAGGACGGGCTGTCCCTAGAGCCCACCTCGAAGAAGTCGTGTGCGACGTCCCTTGCGATCAACACCATGTGCACCCGCTGGCAGAAGGGGTTGTAGTCCGAGCCGAAAAGCTGCACCCTCCCGGGGACAACCGCCGGTTCCGGCGAGCCTGAGAGACCATGGGGTGGTTCAGGTACGATACATTCCGTCTTTGAAAACTCTTACTGCCACTCTAGACTATCTGCGGTAAAATGAGTACTTTTGAAGCCCTCTCATTTCCAATAATAGAAGGCTTAGACGTTAACTTTTTATTCCGGTGAAATATATACAGGATCATTCTAAAATCATGGGACAAACATTGAGGGTTGGTAGAGCTCACTAAAACAAACAATGTTTGTATAGAAATATATGGGCGGGAGTGACGCGTTCAGGCACAAACACAAAAATAACACATGAAATGCAACACATTGTTTATTTACAACGTCGCCGCTAAATGCCTTTTTACAGCAATGTTTATAAAAATTGCTCAAAATTGCTACTACCGACAGTAATTCAAGCTTGGTAGCGTCGGTGGAGTGATTGGCGAACAGATTCAAATACGCCGGGTATTTCACGCACGCCACCATTGTCAGCCAATCACGCCATATGTAGAGGTCGCCAAGCATGCGTGACTGTTGGTGGATGCATTTCCAGCAACTGTTTTAACATTTTCTGTACGGAATCACTCGTTTAGTATGCTGCTAATGAACATTTTTGTGTTTCAGTTAATGTGATATGTTTTTGTGTTTGTGCCTCAACGCGTCACTTCCACCCATATATTCCTATACAATAATTGTTTGTTTTAGTGAGCTCTACCACCCCTCATTGTTTGTCCCATTATTTTAGAATCATCCTGTATATTCATATACATGTAGTGTTTATTACTCATATGTCAATATTATTTTTCAAAATGGTGGAAGGATATGAAGTGGCTGAGGGGAAAAAGTAACTAGGACCTCAAAAATGCTCACTTTACCGTGAACAGCCTACAAATGCACGTATTTCAATGAGCACACTGACTATAGTCCATTCTCGATTACTTACAACTTTTCTGAATCCCTGCTAAAGTTCTACTTCCAGGATGTTCCTCCGCCTTGTGCTAACAAAGATTAACCAAGACTAGCGTGTTACACCAAAGGGACCGCGCACCGCATTCTTCCGTACTCAGGGTGACTGTATTTTGCATAAGAACAATTTATTTCTAGGCATTACCAACATACCTACTTTCTCGCTGGTTTTATTTATATTAATTTTAAATAAAATATTATAGTTTATAAGTAAAGTTTAGTGGCAATTTTAATCTAACCATAAAATACGATAGTCCATAAAAGTATAAAACGCTAATGATGCATGTGGTGTTTAGTAAACAACCAGACACGTTAAACATGCGGTGATTATTCAAAGGTCGGATTCTAAAAGTGTGTAGTAACCGCGAATAGACTATATAGAGTGCGCCCGGTCAAGTTGGTAATAATGGAGAGAAAGTAGTTCCATGACGTAACGTTGAGTTAAAGGTGCCAGATAAACATTTGTGAATACTAAAATTATTACTTTCTCTTTCCAGGATTACCAACTTGTTATATGCGCCACAAAGGACACAATCAAGGAAAGTTGTAATTAAAAAAAAAATTTAAATGCTATGTATGTGCAAAAATTAGGAGAATATATCAATCAACATTTTCTCTGAACATGTTCAACCAAATATTTTTTGCGCGTAGAGAATTCGTATTGTGGCTTCAAATAGTAGTTTTTTCCCTAATTCATTTTGTATTCTTACCAAATATTCTGTCATTGAAATTTAGAGGAAGGGTAAAATAACCGACACTGTGTTTATTAATATTAAGTGGTTAAAGGATGGAAAAAACGGCTGAAAGGAAAGAGTAACTGGGGCCTCAAAAGTGTTCACTTTACTGTCAGCAGCCTTTAGACATTATGCTGGGCTTTCAAAAGTGCTCAGTTTACAGTGAAAAGCCTATTATATACATAACGCTGTAGAAAAAATATACACTGTGAACTTTTGAAAAGTAACTATGATGTAATTAGTGTCGCATAGTGTTTAAATAATGAATAAGATTTTGCCGTTTCACAATTACCGCATAACGCATGGATAAAATATAGCAACCACATCTGAAGATATTTGTAAACTGTAATCGTGAAACAAGAAGAAATTTTCATTTATTTAATTGTAAGAATTATGCCACATTAATGAAAAAAGTAACATTCCTTATGGCACCAACCCTTAAAGAATCTGTCACACTGACAACTGTTTCCTTCAAACTGCTTTAAATAAGTTTGGTCAAATAACGTTGGAAGGTTGTGTGACGTCACCGAAACTTTATTATTGCTGCAATGTTTGTCTGGGAAAGTTGGATGTTTCTAGTTTCCATCAAACGTGTTGAAAATTAGACGGGTTCTAAATTGTCTTTAATTTTTGAATGGGTTCAGCCAATCAGAATTGTGTATGAAATAATTGGCAGTTTCCGACATCTTGAAGCGTTATAATGCAAACGGTTGATGGAAACGAAATATACTTATGAAGATAATTAATTAAATTATAAGTTGTTTGAGCATGAATGCTTTTTGTAGTGATTAATTTACATTAATATTAAATATTCAACAGGTGTTAAATTTTATTGTGTAGGAAATACTTCTGATAAATAAAATTTAAGTATAGTAAAACAGTGAAAATAAATCACAACATCCGTTACATTCCTTTCTGTAATTGACAGCACGGAAACCCAACAGCGGTATCTCACTTTCAAAATAATTTAAAATAAAAATTCAGACTAGATCCTCCCTGTTAAAACATTTGATAGTGTGACACATTTTCAAACACATCCAAGATTATTTGACCGAAATTGTTGAATGGAGAAATTCGAAGGTTGTATTTCGTCTTCTATTTTATTGTCAAATATTACTTCAGAGTTTGACAAGTGTTCTAGGCAGGTGACAAAATCATTACTTTCTTCTCCTGAAACTAAGAAACCAACCAAAACTGTAAAATAGTAATTGTTAAAATTTCTTAACTGTAATGGGAACCCAACAGTTACCCACCAAATGTAAGAATTAACAAAATTGTAAAATATTAATTTTTATAAAAATTTTGCAGTTTCACCTCACTGACGTATTAATTAGGCGATTGGAACAATATCAGCGGCAATTTTACATATGGTGGAAGAATACGCAACGTGCATAAAAATAGACCTTAAGAAGGGCTTTCTTAAATTCTCAGTTTACCACGCACAGCCTTTATCAGAAGGCCGGTCGCTGAGTGCACCAGTAGTAGATAGAAAAGTTATAGTTTAAACCCATTTGTTATTATTATTATTAAGGGAACAGAAACTTAGTTTGGAGAAATATCATTGTNCAAAGTTTGGAGAAATATCAGTGTCACAGTTTTAAAAGGAGGGAGAAATGTTCTAGCTCCATTTGTATCAATTGCCGTTCCTTCAGTTTCCATCGAAGGCGTAGGTTTAATCTGAATAAACTGCAACTGACACATCCCGTTAATGTTAGCGTACATAGAGCAGGAGATATAGTGTATTCACAGTATATTGACGTTTTTTTTAATAAAACCGTTGAAAAAAACGTTTGGTTGTTTCCCAGATATGTCAAGTATCACAAGAGTTTTATGCTTATGATTGCAAAAAATTACTTTATTTTGGAGCAAAGCGGATTTTTCCTTATATTTCATCTGAAGGTTATAATATATTTTTTTTTTTTAAATTAACATGAATAAAGCAGGGAGAAAATAGGTGTTTTGGTAACGCCTAGTAAGAAATAGTTCGCATGCACGACTGCGTAGAGATACGGTGTATTAGCGCTTCAGAAAAGTTGGAAGTAACAATTAGCAGACTGTAAATAAAACTGCTATAAGCTGTCCACGGTAAAGAGAGGACTTTTGATTCCTTTTTCCCTTTCAGCCATTTTTCTATCCTGAAACACTTTTCAAAATAGATATTGCCATGTAAGTAATGAACACAGTGCAAATAGCCTATTTCACCTGACTCGAAAGTTATCGTCTAAAACTACAATAAAATATATATCTGTTGACTATTATTCGAAATGAGAGAGCTTTCAAAAGTGCTCACTTTACCGCGAATAGCTTATACGTAGGGCCAGTGACTTTTCGCGTTAAAATCGTAGCACACAGTAGTCTTCAATACTGTATACACACCTCAGCTGTTGTTATACCTCCATTGGCTGCTGGCGCCGTGTCCGTCTTTGACCGAGTCACTCNGAAATGAGAGAGCTTTCAAAAGTGCTCACTTTACCGCGAATAGCTTATACGTAGGGCCAGTGACTTTTCGCGTTAAAATCGTAGCACACAGTAGTCTTCAATACTGTATACACACCTCAGCTGTTGTTATACCTCCATTGGCTGCTGGCGCCGTGTCCGTCTTTGACCGAGTCACTCGGGACTAAGTAACTCCGACACCGAACCTTCGTGATTCGTGCGCAAACGGTTAACACGGGCCAGAACATTGTTTTAGCCAATCAAAGAAGCTGGACTACCCTACATTGATTTTGACTGTATCTTGTCTCGAAATATTTTCCGCGAAATATCACTGCCCCTTAGTTATACATATAACGCGAGACTGCGCGAACTCGACCGTGCTTTCGATTGGAAGCTCGTGAATACTTGTGCAGTTCAGAAGGAACGAAGCAGATCCGTACTTTACCTGCAGTAAGCTTAACTCCGCTCATCGTGGCGTGTGTCCGCTGCTCTGGATGGCTTCGCAACAAGGCGATAATGAGTGCAGCGCGTCTTATATCCTCTACCTTATTAGGGTTTCAAAGTCACCTCCTGCAGGGCGATGCCTAAGTTGCTACATGTCATGCGGTACAAGGTCCTCGAGAACGTGCCCGAGGCTCGGTAAACATTTTCGCTGCTCAGATAGTTCACGCGCTTGTCACGTGGCCTGGCAGGATGGCACGAAAGTAGCCTTGTGCATGTTTGGAGCTAGTGAGATATGAGTACACGATGGACGGCAATACTATAAGCACACGGCAGCAGTTTGTCTATTGCCGTTGGTTGCTGTCTGCTTGAGAAGGCGTTTTAGTATTTGACCCGAGCCACTCGGAATTCGGCAACGTCGGCACGGCTCCTACGTGATTCGTGTGCAGACAGTTGACACGTGTAAGAAGTTATTCAGCCGATCAAGACAGGCGAACGACCCTACGGTGTTTTGAAATATAACTATTCCCTTGAAATGTTTTCTTCGCGAATTTTCACTAACTCTATGCGTGTTGTAAAAAACTGCGGGGAAGCAGTTTTATCGCAGAAGTACGTAATCAACTTTTACGGCGGCCTTATCGTGGTTCGGCCCACGCATGCTGAGCTCGCTTACGCGTTATGTACAAATGGCGAGGAGGCTGGATTTGCGATCACTGTACACTGTACCTGCACGTTTGAAGGATGTTCACGGTAACTTCAGCACGTCTCAAAGCGCTGCTTAAGATCTGTTTTCCTCTTCAGTTGACATCGTTCCTCCATTCACGTAGAATTCTTGATTTTCACGGGACTAATGACTTTATTCGTGCGTCAATAAAATGAAAATGGGAAAATTGTATCTTCCCGAACGTGATTTAATATGCCGGTTAGTATTCTAGTGCGTATGATGCAAAAAAAACACTGGCACTTGCAATATAGCTTTAAGACTTAACTCACTCCCAACATATGGACCTGCATGCCAGTGTGTGTATGGTAGACCATGTGTACTTAAGAGGCATTGATTTTTTTTCAAAGGTTGACTTCAAAAGTGCTTGCTTCCAGTTAACAGGGTAAAAAAGAGTGTGTGTTCAATATTAATGACACACGCCAACCTTCCTTGCTTAGCCTACTTCACGAAGGAAAGAAAGGCTTATGAAATAATTTTCCTGCCTCTCTCTCTGTCTCTCTCTCTCTCTCTCTCTCTGTGCATGTGTGAGTAATTGTTTATGTGTCCCCCTCTTTCAATTTTTGAACGCGTCAACCGAATTTGGTAAGGACACCCGAATTTTGTAGTTTTCTACCACGCC
Source organism: Clitarchus hookeri (assembly GCA_002778355.1). Classification (NCBI taxonomy): domain Eukaryota; kingdom Metazoa; phylum Arthropoda; class Insecta; order Phasmatodea; family Phasmatidae; genus Clitarchus; species Clitarchus hookeri. The sequence continues at coordinate 11,831 of NQII01014170.1, read as the reverse complement.
ACCCTCTTATATTCAAAATGGTGGACATTTTAATATTTAGGGTGATGTCATATTTCGGGAACCAGTCAAACGATTTAAACCATATTTTGTATACAGGTAGAACATCACGTAAGCGTTACATTTCGAAAAGGATATTGTTGTTAGTACCCCTTTTTGGAAGACAACACCAAATTTAAAATAATATATATTTTACGTTATATCTCGAAAACTATTGAATCACACAATTTGGCGTGTAATTAGTATTAGGACAGGTCAAGTAAACGTAAGAGAATTACCTTTATTAAGTACTTATTTTCAAAATGGTGTCCATACAAATATTTTACATTATTTCGACCAAATATTGTATGCTGAAAGAATCTATTACAAGCATCATACATGCCATCACATTGCCACTCTTCTCAGCCTCTTTGTAAGATAGTGACACGTGAATCAATAAAGTCCTTATGTAATGTCTCGGTAAACCACTAACCTAAACCTACAAAATTAAGTAGTACTGTGGCAGATGATGTAAAATGGTCTGTTTTAAGTATGACAGACGCTTATATTAAAAATGGCGGCCTAGTACACATGTTAGCTTAGTATACTTTATAGTCGAAACCATGTAATCAATTGCAACTTAATTCTGTATACTGGTAGTAACGATTAAAACTGTCAAGTGTGTATACACGGAGAATATTGTGTCCACCATTTTGTAAAATATGCAACATGAAAAAAAAAATTATATCATATCTCGGTAAAAATTGGCAGATTACTACGGAATTTGACAAAACATTTTCACTGCAGCAGGTGGTGTAAACTGCTCTGCTTTAAGAACTTATTATCAAAATGGTAGTTATTTGAATATTTTAGCTCAGTGGCTTTTATTAATGAAATCAATTCCAGTTTTACTTCGTACGATGGCAGTATCACAACCATAAAATTTTTGTATATAAAGCTTCATTTCTTTGCCATAGTGTAAGTTAGCCCCACACTAAAAATAAGCTTTTAAGTCATATATCAGGATACTATCAAACCATTCTTATCAAATACGGCGAAGAAGTTGTATTGTATAACTATGTGTATTTTTTTATGTGACAGACACTTATTTTCCGAAAGGTGGCTATAGAATAATTTAAGCTCAGTGTTTTATCGATTTTAACTTAAATTCGTATACTGACAGTATACAGTCATCGAATGTGCTAACACACAAATTTTTTGTCCTCTATTAATGAAGATCGATACATGAAAAATTTGGGCTTTTTGGCCATATCCCAGGGACCAATCAACCGATTTACACCAAATTTTTCACACAAGTAGCGATGGTAGGCCATGTAAACTTACGTGCTTTAATATGACTTATTTTAAAAATGATGGCCCTGTTAATATTTTAAATTAGAAAACCCTGTCATTCGAAACATTATACTGATTAAATTCGAAGTTTGATGCTCGAATCCGACCTCCATAATGCAGTTGATTGCACGCTACTTTACGGCACGAGGTTTTCTGGGTTCGAGTCTCGGGTAAGGCACACGTGTGTTTGTAAGTGTCTCGCCACTGCTGCAAGTGTTTCTAGTTTCTACTCTTAAGATATTGCTTTCACCGAGACAAGTTCTACTTCCAAACTCAGCTTTTAAGAAATTATTTAAAAATGAAATGCACGCATGTTGAGAAAAGTAGGCTCATTATTTATATCAGTAACTTGTAGTTTTTTATTTTTTTATATTTAATTAGCTTACCCGGCCACGCGTTGATGTGGCATAAAAGATTTCGGTTCTATTCATTTCTATGAAATTAATTTAAAGAAGTGTATATATATATAAGTATATGTATATATGTAAAAACACATTGAGAACAACAAACTGAAATCTTCACACAGATAGCTGTCAACAAAGGCGCTTCCTGACACGAAAGCATCGTAAAAATGAGATTTTAGTACCTTTGCAGGTAATACAGATAAAAAAGAAAGGAGTACAAACACTCGTGGGAACGAAAGGAAGGTTTATAAAAAAACAAAATGAAAATTTATTTATTTTTTTGGGAGTTATACGCGTCCAAACAAACGGACACAACATTTTTTATATATAGATAAGTGTGAAGAAACAGCGAATATGCTATATTAGTGTAGTGTAATTTGATAATTACAGCCCGATAAAGCTCTGAGTCTTTCGCGGCCGTTATCCGCGTGTCCTTGGCTTCTAAGTGCTGCTGCTTTGCCCTGAACACGGAGGCTGCAGTGTCTTCCGAAAGGTCGAGATAAAGTATAAAAAGTCACGCGGCTACATCACAGAAGCCCGAGAGCATGCGATCACGACCCGCGTGTCCCGTCGGGCAAGTATCTACAATATGGCTGAAGGAATTATCCCTCAGTCTGCCCTTCAGATTGCGAAGTTCACAGTGCAATATCCACTCCAAGGCATGAGCGTTCATTTCAATCCCTTGTGCGAAACTTAAACCTTCGTGCAACCGTGAAAGTTATAATATAGTTAATAATAATAATGGCGTTTGGGGATTGCACACAGCGAAAGGCAAAACCCTCCGTGTGACGGTCTTTCCAGCTGGGACCCGTAGGTGACCGTCATCCCCGGGCATGACAGAAATGAGACCCTAGAATGGAGCGGCGCTGGAATTCAAGGGCGGGGGAAACGGGAATATCTCGAGAAAACCCACCGGCAAGCGGCATCGTGCAACACGATTCCGACATGCGAAAATCCGGGAGTGAACCCGCCAGGGATCGAGCCCGGATCGCCGTGGTGGGAGGCAAGCGCCCTGGCCACTGCGCCACCGCTGCCCCCGTTATAACATAATTGGTCGTTATTCGTCGATTTCAGAGGTGAGGACATTCGACCTATTGAGAAGTCATGCCATGCGGGAATCACACTAGTCCATCGACATATAATATTTTAATTAGCATGCTTTTCTAAATAAAATTAGTAACATATTTTGTTTTAATGTAATATTTAAATTTAGAGCCAAGAAAACTGTAATAAGACGAAGGAAACTCAGCTGCCTATAAAAAAACCTGGCTCTTCCTGACGATCACGTTGGCCATTTCTTTGACCCTTTCATTACCACATTAATGTATAATTTATAGTGTTGCAAATTGTATTGATGCGTGCTGTACTTGAACTGGCAAAGAACTTGCTTCGTTATAACAACCAATAAGCTGTAGTCTTTGTGCTTGGCGATCAGTGACACGAACCAGTCACAACGTAGAGGGTTAGCCCGGTTTAGGATTCAGTTACCCACAAGGAAGCTCATTGGTCACTGAGCTTCGCGAGCACAGTACCGGTCAAATATATAACTTTCACGTGCAACAGGTTAACGAGTGCCTGATATGGGCGTGAGAGGAATGAGTTGATGATCCACATCGGGCGTGTTTAACACGCCGCCCGAAGGCCACATGCACTTGTGTTTTAAAACTTTTAGAAATTTGTATGAATTAAGGTTTTAAGTTTAAAACTATCGTCGTTCATTCCTTTTCAACGTTTTTCATTTCATTCCACGTAATCAGCATACCGCTCCGTTCGAAGGTTTAAACTGCATTAAATAAGGTGACGTGAGTTCGCACATCCGTTATATTTGTTTTAACACTCGTAACGTTACCAATTAAACTAAAACCGAAAAGAAAGAGCATAAATTTTAAAACTGCATACTTTCTATGAAGATTTCAACGTTGCCTTGGTAGCTCAGGTGGTTAGATAACGTTCTAAAAGTGGAGAGAGAAANCTAAAAGTGGAGAGAGAAGAGAGTTGGTTCAATCATTATTGAATGATCTTTTTTTAAATCACAACCCACAATTTTTTTTTCTTTTTAAAATTACGGCAAATCTTTAAATACAAACTGTAACTACCTGGAATATTTTTTTTATTTATTGCAATTATCTAGGTTAATTAAATAAAAGCACTATTTGATTCGCCGCGTGCAGTTGACCGTCACTTATTCAATCAGTGAAATTGTTTCACTGAAACAACGAGTGGTTTTCCACTGATTCTAAGTGAAACAATTTTCACCAATTCGAGTAGTTTAATTTCACTGTGAATCAGTCACTGCTTCCACCCTTTCAGCTGATGTGGACGGTCGGCCGGTTCTCGGTAAGTCAGCGAGAGATCCTGTGTTCTTGGACTTGTCATACTACGACTTTATGCCCTTGACTTCGGGCAGCATCTTTCCATGCGTTGTCTGAATATTCCCCTGCACTGTAATTGGTGACCGGGTCTCCAGGTACCAAAGGACAGACTGAGCTTTGTCCTGATTTGTGAACGTGTCCGGTTTCCTGGACACTGCAACTGATACACTAGATACACGTTATTGAAACCTGCAACAAAAAACAAGGTTAGTTTTCCAACATTTCGGCACCAGTTTCACGTCACTATCTTACATATAGCGGATATAATTACAGTTTGTAATCAGGGAAATACATTTTGGACGCCTTGTACAATATTTAAGCTGTAGATTTACAAGAAAATATTTGACAACTAGCTATCAAAGTATAGCTTGTTACGAATTCAGAAATGTTACTCTATGTATATGACCAGATCATTAGCTGCTGCCTACCGAAGTTAAAGGCCGTGAATTGGACTGCACTTCGACGCCTGTTTATTATTGGCTCAGTGTGTTTGAGGAGATGTGAAATTGTTCGTAGGACGATTGTAAATGTATTTTAAAACGTATAAAGTTTAGAGAACTAATTTACCCTAAATTAAATAGCAAAATGTAAGGTATTTATGCATAAATGCCATCCTATTATCAATAACGGAATTTTAATCTCGAAGACGCCAACTTTGGGAGCGGGTAGCATCCCCCGCTGGTACCCCATACCATCCGTTATATTTACAGTATTTAAGGATTGGTCATCCTGCTTATTAAGGAAACAGTATATTCCCATTGCCTCGGAACTTCTATCGTTCCCCAGTGAAATTCCATGAGGGGGAATCCTAGTATTTGTTTACGGTAAACTGAGCACTTTCGAAAGCCTCTTTAAAGATCTACTTGTATGCACGTTGTGTAGTCTTCCACTAACGTTGTCAGAGCCTGTTCACTAAATTCATGTGTCGGTCAAGTAACGCTGTGTAATTGCAAGAAACAAAATGTTCTACGAATGTTTATAATTCTTCCACTGATATGCATTAAAATCAGAAAACAATATAAATAATGTATATATTCACAGATGTTTACCTGGCACTTCTAATGCAACGTTGGGACATGGAACTATGTATACAAACTTTACTTGGTGCACGCCAGTGTCAGGGTGCCCATTAAAATATACGCATGTTGTGGCACTGAGATTTTTTAAAACCTTCATTTCGAATTAACCGCGAATATAGTATACAGTAGTAGCCTTATGCAGGAGGCTAGTACTAGACTGCAAACACTATCTGAAATGAATCGTAATAATTGCCGCAAATTATTTAGTACCTTAGAAATCATATTTAATTTTATCATTATTTTATCTACGCATCAGTGCATATATGGGCCTACCTACAACGTTAGCTGTTACATTGTTCAGGATACATTACCAACAAATAATTCGCCTTATAATGTTAACCAATATGTGTCGCTCATGAAGCTAGAGCAGCTATGTGATGGCAGTTTATATCCCGGGGAATGGTGTATGTACATGTGTGTCGTGCTTAGACAAATTATTTAGACCACTTCTTTGGGCAGTTATAAGCTCGACTGCTTCCGTAAGAATTGTGATACTTCAAAACTCTTATATAGATAACTACTAGCCTCTGGTAAAGCTAGCGAGAACTAAGCACCTTGCCGAGAGCCGGTGGAATAAAATTTGTGGAGGAAGATAACACTGTCGAAATAGTATTATTTTTTCTTTATGTCGTCGATTGTAAGAATCTTACGATCATCCAGTAGTCAGAGCAAAATGAAGTATTATTTTATCCTTGTGCAACAATATATTCTACAGCCAGTAACTGTGTTGCCCTTGGTTTCAGAGCAGAATTCAAAATATTTCTGTCGTACCATTGATCAGTTAACAATATACCTTGTAGCTTGAGTTGAGAACCAATGTAGCCGTTATATAAAAATACCTTTGTTGTGAAACTTCACAAGGCAGAACTTCACGATGTGCCAGACATCAGGGAACACATTTTCACTTCGGCGAGTACGCATTGGCAATTGTCAATATTTACCTAGAGGTCGCGCTCTTGAATTTATCGATTCCCTTGAAGACAACGGTGGAGTCCCGCTGTGCCTTCACTCGCTCTGGCACATATCCAAGACTTTTATAAAGTAACCAGGCAACTCCTTATACGACAGAAATTGTAATGGTAACGTCGCTTGTCTTAGTTTTGCTCGCAATAACTGCAGTCGTGTCCTGTGACTGTGGTGTATTTAAATATGTAATAAAGTCTCTCAGGGATTTATTACATATTCGAGAAATAGCTGTGATCTACAGCGAGAACCCATTCTGTAAGTACTTTTTTTAATGTTATGTGTGTATTTGCTTGAGTGAAGTATCAGTTAATTTGGCAGGAATTATTTATTTATAAAGTGACAGAAGTTTTCAGAAATTATGACTTATTGTCAAATGGTACATGTTATTTATTTTAACCAGTTGATACATAGAAATTCTTACCAGACTAGTCAGCATATGCAAATTTAAGCCCAGTTTACAAATGTTCTACTCCTTTATCATGACAAAAATGTGATACCACACCTCTTTCTCGCCGGTATGATTGCATCTCTTAAAGAAATCCATTTCCCTACATAGTGGGCTAATGCACCAAATTGCTTGCAGTGCTATGAGGTATGTGTGCGCTCTGGTGCGATGTACTGTGGGAAAGGAATAGCTCTTGTGCTGTATAGAACTCATGAAACAGCGGACGGAAATACACCCTTACTGTTCTTAGACTTGTGCAAATATTTGGCATGCCAACCAGTAGAGTACGAGTGATATGTGGTATGTGGAATACTTGACATCTGGTATGTTTTGTTTTCATTTGCCCTGTTCGGGACATCTTAGAGTTGTTGCAGCAGAACAAGTATATGTATAGTGAGTCATTATATGTCCAGCATCCATATTTATTTCCGTGATGATAAGAGACCCGGTAGTTTTACGAACTCATTTATGGACAAACTAAGACTTAATACCGAGTATATTTGGCTGTTTTCAATTGGCTTGCTGTTCGTAAGCCACGCCATAGACTAATTAGAGACCATAAATACCATCTAAGAAAAGGTGAACCGAGTACCGTGTTACCTGGTCTGCGGTAAAACTGGAGCATCAGCCAATTAACAACTAACTGAGGCTCGAGTGAAAATATAACCATGAAGTCTAGCTTCTTGCCAAATTAATGCGCGGAATTTCAATATCTTCAGTGATTAACCCTCATGGAAATGACGCCGCAGTTGTGTAGTTGTTAGACTACTCGCCTCCCAACTAGACGAGCCGGGTTCGATTCCCAGTGGGATTCCCCCGGATTTTCGCGTGTGTGAATCGTGCTGGACGACGCAGCTGGTCGATGGGATTTCTCGAAGATCAGCCGTTTCCTCCTCCATTTCATTCCGGCGCTACACCATACTCACATCAGTTCACCGTCCTCGGCTCTCAAAACCTCGCTATTAATAGCGTGCAAATCTCTCCACTTCACTCTAACGGCCATATCATCTCATATGTTAACAAACTATACCACTATACTCTAAATACTAAGAGATCCATTCGTAAACAAATATTCCTTCAAAATACCTGTTCAGCAGAGGAAAATATCTTTTTCTGGAAAATCACGTCTCAGTAGAAGCTCCAACATGGTTTGTTATTGCCCTATAGTTAGTAATTAACCTCTGTTACTGGCTATAGCCTAGGCATCCGTGTATCTGTAGTACGACGCAACGTGATATCTGATAATAACGTGTCTGTGTACTAGCATGGAGCATACATGTTGGAGGTGTCCACGCATGAGCCATGCATTACAAACATATTGGCGAGTTACGTCTTGCGTTAGGTTAGGTAAGTCGTGAGTAGAACGTAAGTCACAAGATATACATATAGTAGAACCTCGTTAAGACAGCCCCCTTCAACTCGGATTTCCGGATGGCCTGACCGATTTAGAGAAACGATAAAATTAAAAATTTTAAGTTAAAGAAGACATAGGAGTTACATTTACACGAAGTAAACTTTGCTGTACTTGTATCTATTACGTGTGATAACGTGATTGTAATCTGCAAATATGTTTCAAAAGAGTTTTGTTTAATATAATAGAAATTTCTGTAAAAATGTAGGTTTTTAATTTATTTTTCTCACGCCATCATTCTCTAGTAAACACAGATTTTCGTTATCCCGGATCGGCTCCTCTCCTATTTGATCCAAATTAACGAGGATATATATGCACCCCCTCCACTCAAACAGTTGTTTGCATTTTAGTAAAATGTAAATGAGTGTATTCGTACATGAAAATGTACGGTCTTTTCGGTAAAATTCTAGAAAGTAATTTCTGCAAGAATGTTTTAACTGTTATTTTTACGTCATGAAAGGGACGAAAAGGAATAATTCAGCAGTTGTCGCCAATACATATGAGTGACTATTTTAAGTGATTCGATGGAAATAAGTTGTAATCTAACCTCAAAATACATTCTTCATATTGAACGCCAGTTACTCTCCCCCCATTATGCACTGATGATCCTGAAACTGTCCATGTCGCAGTGGAAGGAAAGTCCTGCCAGGCTGTGCTGGTTCACCGATTGGCAAGCGCTACTGGAGTAAGGATGAACTTCCTGAACCTGGATACAGGAGCTGACCTCGTCAACTTCTTCCTCAGGAGTACGTCCATGGTAACTGCCTTGCTGGCGTTGCCTGACGATCAAGCAAGGTCTGTGATGGGACAGGTAAGCATTGCTTCATTGGCAAGGTATGATGAACATTAACAATACGAGACACTCAGTATTGGCTATATCTGTATATTTTGAATTAACCGGAATCCTACACAGTTTACACCACAATCCAGTTTGGCCTCATAAGTACACGTGTTGCAATAACGTAATCTTTTGTTATACGTTGTGCATACTTATGTACGGCATTTTTCTTGCAACTATTGGAAAATGCGCTGCGTGCTCAATTATACTGGCATTAACCATCAATTCATGACAACAGGTGTATACAATTCCACATATAAGATAAGCCACAATTAAGACTCTCCAAACACTGGTCACAAATGCCTTGCAGTGTATAGTACCGGTCATAAGTAGCGTTCATTTGCAACGTGTCTACAATAGCGGACACACTGACAGAAGAAGTTAGAGGAAGATAACTAAAATCGTACAGACAGAAATCCGTATTTCATAAATGTAAACAAACGTAAAATAGCTAGTTAACAATCTTTAGAATTCAAAGCGACAAGATTTATGTGGTTCCATCTATCACAGGGTTTTACGTAAAATCATACTTTAGTCAATTGAATAAAAAAGTCTTAAAGAAAAGCTGTAAAGAAAAAACTCGGTGAATAACATTTGAGAATTAATTTTGCCACTTGGCTACTGCAGACGTCTTTCAAAGAGATACGGTATAGTTAAAATAAAGTTGCTTTATAGCACCGTCACTCTGGAAAGGTTAGTCCATTATCTAGAGCCGAATAATTATATGACAATTTCTTACCTGCTGGTACGCAATTATGTTTTTGTTTTTAATAACCAGCAGAGCTATATATTAAAAAAATTTCTACGGCATAATATCTGCAATTTATATGATGAAAAGGCCATGACTTTAAGGTACAGAATAATATGAATTAAGTAATAATTAAATTTTTCTGGTTTTTAATTCTAACCTTTATTAAAGTCATTAGGCTAACCAGGTTTTAGCTTATATCATAAAATAACATAGAACTTAGACCATTAACAACTATAATCCGGACGTGTACCCTCATTACACCAAAGTAATGTGTTAGTAATATCAGCGGTGGAAGTCACAATGACAAATGTTAATACTCAGACAGTACCAAATTATAAGTANTAACCATCAATTCATGACAACAGGTGTATACAATTCCACATATAAGATAAGCCACAAGTAAGACTCTCCAAACACTGGTCACAAATGCCTTGCAGTGTATAGTACCGGTCATAAGTAGCGTTCATTTGCAACGTGTCTACAATAGCGGACACACTGACAGAAGAAGTAAGAGGAAGATAACTAAAATCGTACAGACAGAAATCCGTATTTCATAAATGTAAACAAACGTAAAATAGCTAGTTAACAATCTTTAGAATTCAAAGCGACAAGATTTATGTGGTTCCATCTATCACAGGGTTTTACGTAAAATCATACTTTAGTCAATTGAATAAAAAAGTCTTAAAGAAAAGCTGTAAAGAAAAAACTCGGTGAATAACATTTGAGAATTAATTTTGCCACTTGGCTACTGCAGACGTCTTTCAAAGAGATACGGTATAGTAAAAATAAAGTTGCTTTATAGCACCGTCACTCTGGAAAGGTTAGTACATTATCTAGAGCCGAATAATTATATGACAATTTCTTACCTGCTGGTACGCAATTATGTTTTTGTTTTTAATAACCAGCAGAGCTATATATTAAAAAAATTTCTACGGCATAATATCTGCAATTTATATGATGAAAAGGCCATGACTTTAAGGTACAGAATAATATGAATTAAGTAATAATTAAATTTTTCTGGTTTTTAATTCTAACCTTTATTAAAGTCATTAGGCTAACCAGGTTTTAGCTTATATCATAAAATAACATAGAACTTAGACCATTAACAACTATAATCCGGACGTGTACCCTCATTACACCAAAGTAATGTGTTAGTAATATCAGCGGTGGAAGTCACAATGACAAATGTTAATACTCAGACTGTACCAAATTATAAGTAAGTGTTCCCTTGTATCAAGTACGTTTCTTGCTTCTTGGCATCCACAAAGTTCTTCATTACGTACGTAAAGTTTACAGTGGTTTTCTGTACAAGTAATGATTATACATGTACAATGAAATAATTGATGGAAATATTGTATTTCCTAATACCACATTAAACAGGAGAAAATAACCTCAAACGAAAAGTTATCTAGAATGTAAGAAATATAATTAAAATATTCTNTGTAAGAAATATAATTAAAATTATCTTCTTATAAGTACGAAATAAGTGTTCGGCGAACGTGCAGGGTCCCCTTCTGACGTAAAAATAGACAATTAAAGCCATAATATCTTAATAATTATAGAAAATATCCAGTGCCTGAATTTTCCTATTATGTGTTTATATACCTCACTAAGTTTGTGAACAATTTATCGTACAACTGTTGCGTGTGGCCAAACTTGGCATGGTAGAGACTGAAACGTGTCTTAATAGGCTAAGTCGGATAAGTCCCTATCCTGGAATGTAAAATTCAATCAACACACTCTCGCACACACACAATTTTAATATTGTCTTGGATAGGTCACAGCCAGACGTAATGTCTCCAACCTCTCCCTTATTAAGGTTACTCACCCGTTAAGAATATCGTCATAACATGAAAGTGCTACAAACCATCTTATGAATATTACATTTCGCAGTAGGTTGATAGCTATCTGCGGTGAACAAACATGCTCCTATTCATGTCTATCCAAGAATTTCAGGTAGCCTTGCTTTACTTTGCTGGCTGCTCCAGATGTGCTTTCACTGCTCGTTCCGTAGGTGCTGGAGACCGGCTTCAGAAACTGGATCCAGCTGCTAATAGCATCGCCCAACACAGAGGAATTCTTGCAGGGTATGTACCTGCCAATGGACAGCCGAGTGTTGTTCCTGCATCGCCACGCAGAGACATTGGTGGTAAAGGAGGCTTACCACGTGCATAAGTTTGCGCCATTGCTCGTCTATCAGCTTAGGCTGTCACAGATGAGCTACTTAGTTGGGTTC
>NQII01014167.1:0-20287 GCA_002778355.1 Clitarchus hookeri | reverse complement strand
ATTACTGTAGGAACCACGATTCATCATTATCAAATAAGACCTCGACATGGAGACAACTATGTTTTACTCTCCATCCCATTCTGGTTTGCTACATTCATGGCAAATGTTTGGACTGTTGCAACACTGTTATCGTGTGCAAGATCTAGTTTTGGTGAGATCGTTAGAAAATACGTCAAATGGATGATGTTCTACTCCCTACTTCCTGGATAAACTATCATACTCNGATCGTTAGACGAATACGTCAAATGGATGAAGATCTACTCCCTACTTCCTGGATAAACTATCATACTGTCAGAGTAATAATTTATGTACAGTTGGGCTGTACCGCATTGTACCACACTTGTGTTTATTCCATGCACATACACCTTCATTGGGGTATTGGAAAATTCTGGACTGTTGTAACATTCATTGGTGGTTTTACTCGTGGAATAGGGATTATTTTATATTTGGATACCATTCACCTACTTGGGAAAGTAATGGATCACTTAAACAGAGAACTTGAAAATGTTAGCACGGAAAGTATCACAAGACATGATCAGGCAAGAAGTGTGAACCTCTCTAGTACTTCAAATCCAGATAGAGAGATCATGTCCTATCCTACTATTATATCAATTGAAAGACACAATTTTAGACCCAATTCAAGTAGTGTCGCGATTTCTCTTGCACGTCGAATCGCAGTGCGTTCAAGCCAGGCGACATCTAGAGAAGTAACGGCTAGCTCACTGAAACGGATGAGAAAAACGTTTCACTACCTGCACGAAACAATTGTGAAGGTGGATTCCACGTTTGGCTTTCAAATATTACTGGCTCTCATTTCTAGTTTTACCTATTTAATAATGTATGCGAACATTGTAATTGAAGGTATATTAAATGAGACACACAAACAAATATCCTTCAGTCCTGATATCGTAACTATGATTGTGTTGTGGAGCATTGTTACGTTCTCANTAGCTCACTGAAACGGATGAGAAAAACGTTTCACTACTTGCACGAAACAATTGTGATGGTGGATTCAACGTTTGGCTTTCAAATATTACTGGCTCTCATTTCTAGTTTTACCTATTTAATAATGTATGCGAACATTGTAATTGAAGGTATATTAAATGAGACACACAAACAAATATCCTTCAGTCCTGATATCGTAACTATGATTGTGTTGTGGAGCATTGTTACGTTCTCAGTCATTATACTGACAACGTTCTTGCCGCATTATGTCGCCAACAAGAGAGAGAAGATGATTTCCCTTCTACAGATGTTAAGTCTCAAGGAAACTCTTAACCCATTCGCCTTGACGGAGTTGAAGATATTTTCTCAGCAGGTGTTTGGGAGGCCAGTGGTTTTCAGTGCTTGGGGTTTCTTCAGCTTGGATCGACGTTCTTTCTTCTCGCTCTTAGGTTCATTGGCAACTTACGTTGTTCTATTAGTGCAGCTACGCTGAGAAGAAGCCATTACTTGTATAAGTTAATTATTGNTTCATTGGCAACTTACGTTGTTCTATTAGTGCAGCTACGCTGAGAAGAAGCCATTACTTGTATAAGTTAATTATTGTGATTTAAATCGTGTAACTCCAACTTCACTGTTTAAAACTATTCACTGTTTTACAATTTTCATTACGATGTAAAGGTCTTAATAATACTATATTTTGAATGCATAAGCCAGAACACATGGTGAGAAACATTGATGTTCTTTAAGTAAAGTTGTCGATTATTCATGTTTTAAGCATTGCAAAGACACCACAAATAGGAAACAATCAAATATGTAAAATGGTATCTTTTTAATATTTTACAACTCTCGTAGAATATAATATAATAATATACTTCTAAATGTATAAGGGAAATATATGTACTATGTGATATAGGAATATCATTTACCGGAAAGTATTCTATTTTCCTAAAAACTTTTTACGTGATTGTAGGTTTATGTTTATTCTACTTTTCTATAGATACAAACCAACTTGCTGTTGCTCCGTGTTAGTATCGGTAGTGCGTGTAGAGCATCAGCTTTCTGCACATATTATTACAGAATTATTTCAAATGTTAAACCGAATTTTAAAATACAATACATTAATAGTATGGTCATTATTATATATCCAGCAATGATCTTACACACTTTTAATTCTAAATATGATTAAGACATTATACAAGAACTTAGCGTTATACGTAGATAATATGGTTTATTAAGGTGAAATATATAAAATGTATTGTGCTATCATTGCTCNAGAACTTAGCGTTATACGTAGATAATATGGTTTATTAAGGTGAAATATATAAAATGTCTAGTGCTATCATTGCTCCTATAAAATTGTTTTTTATTAATAACAAAATAAGTCATTTCAAATAGCAGTGTACATGGGAACCCAGAAGAGTACGCTGTGAAAAATTATTACTTTGCGCAATACCGAAGTTTCAAAGTGTTGCAAGAAAGGTATCCAAAAACGTTTTAGAAATGCCTGTCTCTGTGATTATCAACTAGAGGTCCTTGGTATGTAAGTACTGATATTCGAAAAGTAATCCTTCCAAGTCAAATGAACATCTTAAGGGAACATTACCCTGCATAGTGTCATATAGCGAGTACAAATGTTTCCTCTTTCGTTTCCTACTGTATCCAGCTTTCATCACGTAACAGCCAGAATTCCAACAGCTGTATAATGGTAAGAAATGGAGAAATTTAGGCGATTATTCAATACGAGTTTTTGTGAGANTATTCAATACGAGTTTTCGTGAGCCAATGGTTATAAAGCCTTCTTCATATGAAGCAGTGCCGGAATACAAGAGGGGAGAGAGTGAGAAATCTCCGAGGAAACCCGCCGACCAGCGGCATCATACGACATGACTCCCATGTACGAGAATCCAGGAGCTTCTCCGTCGGGAGACGAACCCGGTTCGTTATTGTGGGATAAGGGTGCTCCTGTCCCTGCGCCTAGCTCTCCCCCGGCCATCAAATCACAACTGACTACAGTGATTACATAAATGTAAACATTTAAATTGCGGTCCTGAATGGCAGTTTTTTATGTGAGTAATTTAGATGTTAATTTATATATTTTAAACGATTTATTACAGTAGTAATATAAATATATCGGCAACTGTCATCTGTCATCTGCAGTCGGAAGGTTACCAATTTGTTTACTCTGAAACTGTGATTGGACAGTTGCATACAAACATTTATTAATCTGTGTGTAAGATAACGTGACCCTTTTATTATTTTGTTAGAAAAACAATAAGGGAGGGGCAGGCCACACACAGTAAACCTAAGACTTTGTACTATCTCTATAAGTAAATATGTGATTTTATCATATCTTAGATATCCAGAAAGAAGGAAACATGATAAAACACGAACAACTCACATCTAATTCATATTTAATTTCAGTATAATTTAATTTATGTGTAAAAATTGTCGTTGTATTTATAACTCTAAATTTTGCACAAATGCATACAAATGGAACGAATATCATTGAGGTTGAGAATCTATAAAATTTTCAATCTTAAAAATGTTATGCGTGAAGTAGAAGTCTCTTTAAAACAATAATTTACTAAAACACAGAATTATTTCACCTTCTTCTTAATATTTATGAGAGATTACTTTGATGGATTAGGCGACATATGTGAGTTAAACTAATATTATTTTATTTCTATCATTTTGGAAATAGGAGTGTGATTTATTTAAAACACATTAATTTTCGTAGACTGCTGCAGTAATACTTGATTTCCAAATGAGGTACAAATCGGTTGATAGTTTCCAGACGTTTTAGAAAAATAGTGCTATATTACAAAGCACACAACGATTTTTGAACTAGGTTACATAGTTTCGTAAATACAGCAAGGTAATAAAAATAATTGTGAGGACAACATAATGAAAAAAGGTTTCTGATCCACCAACAACATTTCAGTTCATCTAACGTACCATAGTATATCTTATTTACAATGTTTGGTAGGAATTTTTTGTTTCCCGAAATATAACAAAAATTATTATTAATATTGTGCTATTTTAGAAAGAGGTGAATAAAATATTCTTTATATGATCATCGTTTATTCATTTAGTTTATAAATTTTGCATTCCATGTTGATCGAACTAAGTCAAACATTATGGCAAATATACAAAATTAAACTATATTATTAAATTCGCAGCAATTTTAAAATTAATGTCTTGTGTCTATCAATTTCACATTTCACACCATAATATTAACTAAAAGCGAAATCTGTCAGAACGTTTTTTTTATTAGTTTCTGAGATATATTAAACAGGTTTTCTTATTCACATAGAAACTTTTTTAAAATTTCTCAATTAATTATTTTTATTGTGGTCTTTCGAAATACGAAATTTATTTCACAAATGTCAAGATATTGCCCGACATTTAAGATGGTTGCATAATTTCGACAATTAGAGCTATTTTGAAGAAGAGACACCAAGAGTAGAAAAAAATCATTGTTGCATGTACTTACTAAATGCTCTATACGTACCGACTTTTGGAAAATCCTGTTTATATGTTAAATTTTTTTTACAGTGGCACACACAAAAATCGATATATAAAGCCAAACGCATATTTAGGCACAGACGTTATAAGATAAGCGGATCTTTCTTCCCTAGAAAAGTATGCTTATGTCACCGGGAATTAAATTTTTTAGTTTGAACAAGTGAAAATTGTACTTCACTGAAGGATGAAAGACTTGGAGTATATAAATTATAATCTCATAATATCGTTTGATTATTATTAATGATCATGTTCGTGTTTTGATTTTGAAATTTAAGGTCATTCGAATAGTAGTGTAAATTCATGTTAGAAATTAAGTAATCATCTCTTATTCTGAAATAAATTAATCTTATTGTTTTATGATCATTCTGGAATATCGCGATCGTACAGTAAAAAGCATATTATCAGAAAGTATACTAAGCTAGTCACAAACTCACACATAGCTATTATTTACAACACTAAACTTCCTAACTCTAATATTAACTCTTATTTTTCTGAGTGAGCATATTATGTAATGGCAATCCTTAGACATAAGTTCTATTTAAGCCCTTATCACTACACATAACTTGGTACAGTCACTTAAACTGCACTGGCTATTTACACATATTCAATAAATATGTCTTTCGCTATCATTCCAAGTGATTGACAGTCACTCAACAGTCCCACCAGGTTGTTTCATTCTCTACTGTACAACCGCTTTTTCNAACCGCTATTTTCTTTAGCAATATTAGCCTCCCTGTTGCTTAAGACCCTACAAGGATCCCGACTTTACAATCTGAGCCAAGCGATATCTTATATAGGCCCGGTCAAGAAAT
Organism: Clitarchus hookeri; assembly: GCA_002778355.1. Taxonomy (NCBI): domain Eukaryota; kingdom Metazoa; phylum Arthropoda; class Insecta; order Phasmatodea; family Phasmatidae; genus Clitarchus; species Clitarchus hookeri. The sequence continues at coordinate 15,005 of NQII01014167.1, read as the reverse complement.
TTTCTCGTAGCTATACTATCGCTGAGGGAGGTGTGGGCGATGACCAGAACTTTCTTACACCGATAACACAAGATATTCAATTTCACTCAAGGAGGGTAGTGGCGCATGTCTCTAAAGCCTTAACGGGCAGGCTTATACCACTGAAAAATTAAATGGTGTTATAAAAACTGAATTTTTATTTCTTTTAAATATTTATTTGCTACAGTCGTAGAGACATTTACAACTTGGAATAATTTACATGTATATGTGCTATGAACAACTAAAATATAAAGTACAATAGAAANAAAAACTGAATTTTTAATTCATTTAAATATTTATTTGCTACAGTCTTAGAGACATTTACAACTTGAAATAATTGACATATATATGTGCTATGAACAACTTAAATATAAAGTACAATAGAATTAAAATCTTAATATAAATAGTTTAGTACTACAAAGGACGTTCAATGTGTTGCAGTTTTCACTCATTTATAAACATATACACATATACACAATATATGGCCATTATTCATATTGATCTTGAACATAATATATTTGTGGCCTGCTATTTTATATTTATTATTATTTATTAACATAGTGTTATTTTCTTAAACAGAATGTGCGCTTTAATCACACATTTTGTAATGAAGTAGTGGAGTGATGATTTTAAAGTTGGTATTTTAATGTTCATTCAAATCGGTAGAGCAAAATTAATCTCCACTGGCGTAAATCTATCTCGGCACATTTAACCGCAACTACATAAAAATAACTAAGTGTTGGAGTTCAAACATATATCATTATGACAGAACACGAGAATATTGTTACAAGTGNATTGGAGTTCAAACATATATCATTATGACAGAACACGAGAATATTGTTACAAGTGGCATAGATCATTGGCCAGCAGCGAGACAAGTACATTTTTAGCCTTGCTTCTGTGCATGAAATTCTCTAGAGGCCTCTTCTATTCAGAATGCGCAATACGCAGCGACAGAGTAGAAACTCGGGTAGCCTACCATGGTAATAGGGATAGATTTCTGACAAAATTTTAGGGTTATGATCTCTCCACTCTGCCATACCGCAGGTAGACATCTCGTAATGCTGTGAATTATTTGGAAGTACGGAATAACGTAATCGCTCCCGATGGAAAACTATCCTCACTCATACCTGCAAGGATGTAGGGTATATTCATTTAAACAATTGCAGTATTCTCGGCATAGAGTTACAATTATATATTCTCATTTTCTTTTAAATACCCTTCAAAGTGTGGTTATCTACGGCTCTTATGTTATTTTCCACCTATTAAATATATTTTAATCTACAGTACACTATTGGTAATTTGTGCAGTAGTTTTTCTTTAGATCTATTATAAGGGCTATTTTTAAACATTGAATTTATGAATATGTCCCAAACTAAATAAATTACAAGTACATCTAAACAATCCTTTAAGTAGTGACCAACGGAAAGTGACAACAAGAAGATAAGTTTAATGTACATCAATATCCTGTCTTTACGACAGTTTGCGTGTAACAAAAAAAAGGAATTTAATGCTTATTTCGAAATGACATGATTGTAATTTGTTTGAGAAAGTAGCCACAAGAGCTCTGTGGATCGTCTAAACTACTTACATATCCGCTCCAGTACAAATAATGTAAAATCTCTCATTGTATAAAACCTGTTTTAAAAGTACGTTTAAAACTGGCTTGTTAAGCAGAAGTTTTACATGGATGTGAAGTATGGGATTAGCACAGCTTGATATTATGTCATAGCAATAAAATAAGTGTGATGTTTACATACGATGTATATAGACACACATTTCTATACAGACTGTGACAGTAGCAATGTTAATAACTTCTGGAAGTGATTGGTAATGTAATGAGAAACAACATTTGTCAAAAACTGAAGTCCGTAGATGACACGTTTAGATGCTTGGCGTCATTGTACACCACTTTATTACGCCTGGCAGGTTGGCAGTTAGCAAGGTACACAACTCCATTTTGATTCTTGCTTCCCAGGAAACAGTGATATTTTATGTAGTATTGTAAGGAAGATAGTAATAATAAGTAACTAGGCTTTAGTAGTTTTCATTTTTCATTGCCAGCCTGTTACATATTTCCATACGTTAACCTACAGCAGGTACTAAAAACGTCGGCGCTCCACTAGATTGCAGTCGTTGCAACGCCGCTGCATTGCCTGACTGGCCCTCTTTTCTTTTAATATACTCTATAATACATTATGATTGCGTTAGTAGATGTATGTAAGTTTTGTAGCTTTCCTTTATTATACTTTTCAAATTGTTTCATTGCGATTATTTTTACTATTATTATGCATCAATAAGAAAACTAACAAACACTTCCTTATCATATTAGTAACGTAAATATAAAGGAATTCACGACAAGTAAATTTTAACGAATGCAATAAAATAACCCGATAATCCGAACAACTAATCAAATAAATGCCGGTACTGGACTAGGCTGAATTTGTTGCCGCTATATTTTCGTAATAATAAACACATAATGAGATTAGCTGAACATACTTGTAAAAATATTGTGTATGCTGAATACGTGTATATGATGTTGGAACAAATAAATAAATGTCTGGCTTAAAAAGTTATTTTTTAATTGGTGATTTCGTTCAAAGACATAATAACAGATGTCTGGAGCAAGATAAGATTATTAGAGAGAACAAAATATATTTCGAAGCAAAAAAATTCTTGTCCAGTAGATTTATTCGATACATGACACAAATTCGATTTTTTGTGAAACATGTATATTTGGATTTGTTATTTGGCATTATTTAAGTGTAAAATTTAGAAGGAATCAGAATAATGGTTCGTGAGATATGACGAAAGAGATTTAACATTCAGGTACATGGTATGTTACTCAAATCCCGAATTTACAGGAATCGGTTAAGGAATGGCTGTGATAATATGTTAGAATTTTATTTTTCAGGTCATTCTATTTTACAAAATATTGGATAAAAGAGATCCTGCATATAGTATTTAAAACTTGCATGAAAAAAGTTTTCATTAAATCAGCATATTTGGCATTTTAACTTAAAAAAATAAGGCCCTTTAATGCAACAATGTATTAAAAGAGTACTCTATACTTTGGCATAGTAAATATTTTATTAAGTTGCTTACTACGCCATTACTAGTATTCCAAGTTGCTTACTACGCCATAACTAGTATACCAATATGCTTACTACACCATTACTAGTATGCCAAGTTTCTTACTACGCCATTACTAGTATACCAAGTTGCTTACTTTACCATTACTAGTATGCCAAGTTTCTGACTACGCCATTACTAGTTTACCAAGTTGGGCAGGGTTCGGTTGCCGGATTCCTTGTATATTTAAAAAAATTCAATATATATGGTATATAATATTAAAACTTTTAATTCTAATAAAAATAGGAGAAACTTCATAAGCTACTGAGTCTGTATACTGTAAGATATCAGTTACGATTTATTTGGGTTCAGTGATTGCTGCGATATGACATAGAACCCAGAAATACACAATGGAGTCATTTTCAAAATAAGAAACACATAAAAAGCTTTATTGTGTTTCCTGTGAGGAGATATCCCTGATCTATAATATTTATTACCCAAAACACCATAGTTAATATTGTATCGATGCAATTAATTCATTAATAATAAAAGAGGATGGTTTGGAAAAACATGTAAAGTTATTCCTCTATTCGGAGGAAACAGAATTATTACGTTTTTTTATAAGCATATAAACTCTTTAAAAATAATTTAAATGTCGTACTCTAGAATTATTGCACTGAAAATTCAATAAANTAAGCATATAAACTCTTTAAAAATAATTTAAATGTCGTACTCTAGAATTATTGCACTGAAAATTCAATAAATTAATTTTTTTATTCTTTATCTATTTATAAAAATAAAGTTTCGACAGCATACTGACAAACATTCGTATATATCATAAAATAAGAATTGAATGGCTTCTCTGATATTGACGGCGNGTTTCGACAGCATACTGACAAACATTCGTATATATCATAAAATAAGAATTGAATGGCTTCTCTGATATTGACGGCGGAACGATCGATATTTAATACGTCTGCCATCTCATTATTGATATTGCTACACCAATAATCAATAACAATTAGGTTAAAGCACTTAAGAATATTACGTTAAGCGAGGTGTCGTCAATTTTCATTCTCAATCCTTCAGACATTGGTAGTAGTTTCGTTTTCAGATGTTTCAATGCGTGTTNGAGGTGTCGTCAATTTTCATTCTCAATCCTTCAGACATTGGTAGTAGTTTCGTTTTCAGATGTTTCAATGCGTGTTATTATAATTACGTCTCATATATCAAGGCCACAATTATTTATTTATTCAAACAAACGATTAGTAGAAAGATTTGGAGACAAAACGATTAGAAAATACTTGACCCCCATTACGTGTGTCAAAACAAGGGGCCACTATGAAGACTTTCGTTCCAACCACCAATATTTGCTCAGCTCTGAAGCACTTATTGGTATTTCTGAATATATTTGGTTTGGCGCCAATCAAACGANAACCACCAATATTTGCTCAGCTCTGAAGCACTTATTGGTATTTCTGAATATATTTGGTTTGGCGCCAATCAAACGATTGCAAATCGACGTTGATCGCATTTTCAGAAGAACCATTGGTGGCTTTATACAGACAGTTGCCAAACTTAATTATTATTACTGCTGGAACCACGATTCATCAATACCAAGTTAGACCTCAACATGGAGAAAACTATGTTTTATTCGCCACAACATTCTGGATTGCTTCATTCATGGGAATTGTTTGGACTGCTGCCACACTGTTATCGTGTGCAATCTCTACTTTTGGAGAGATCGTTAGAAGAATACGTCATGTGGATGAAGTACTACTCCCTACTTCCTGGCTTAAGTATCATACTGTCACTTGTTTTTATTCCATGCACCTACACAAACTCCTTGACTTTGGCTTTCGAAAATTCTGGACTGTTGCACACTTCATTGGTGGTTTTACCCGTGGAATAGGGATTCTNTCCTTGACTTTGGCTTTCGAAAATTCTGGACTGTTGCACACTTCATTGGTGGTTTTACCCGTGGAATAGGGATTCTTTTATGTTTGGATACCATTCAACTTCTTGGAAAAGTAATCGAACATTTAAACAGAGAACTTGAAAATGTTTGCAAGGAAAGTATCTTAAGACATGGTCTGGCAAGTAGTAGGACCTACTACAGTATTTAAAGTCCAGATAGATACATCATGTCCAGTCCTTCTATTATATCCTCTGAAAGGATAAATTTTACACCAACATCTTGTAGTATCGCGGTTGATCCTGCGCGTAGAATGGCAGTCCGTGCAAGACAAGGATCTGGTAGCGAAGTAACGGCTAGCTCACTTAAACGGATAAGACAAACCTTTCACTACTTGCACGAAACAATGCTGATGGTGGATTCCACGTTTGCCTTTCAACTATTACGTGCTCTCATGTCTAGCTTTACCTATTTAATTTGTCATGCCAATATGGTNATTCCACGTTTGCCTTTCAACTATTACGTGCTCTCATGTCTAGCTTTACCTATTTAATTTGTCATGCCAATATGGTAATTGAAGGTATATTGCAATAGACATCCTTCCGTCCTGAAATCGAAACAATGACTCTGATGAGGAGCATTGTTACTTTCTCAGTAATTTTAATGACAATGTTCTTGCCACAACATGTCGCCGACAAGAGAGAGAAGATGATCTCCCTTCTACAAATGATATGTCTAAAGGAAACTCTTAACCCAGTCGCCTTGACGGAGTTGCAGATATTTTCTCAGCATGAGTGTGGGAGGCCAGTGATTTGAGTGTTTGGGGGTTCTTCAGCTTGGATTGACGTACTTTCTTCTCGCTCTTAGGCTCATTAGTAACTTACGTAGTTCTATTAGTGCAGCTACGCTGAACTTAAGCCAGGACATGAATGAGTTCATTTTGGTTATTTAGAACGTGTAACTTTAAACTCGCATATACCAGAAAAGAGCATAAAAAAGGTTTTCGTGGTATATAGCAAAGTTGTGGTACATAATTCATGATTAAGGCATTGCAAATACTTATCAAACATAAGACAATCAAATATATCATAGTTATATATATAAATCTTCTAAATATATAATTTAAATATATGGATAACGTGATATAGAAAGCTCTTATACCTGAAAGTATTGTATTTTTCGTAAACAGATTTGTTTAATTTTGAATAATGTGTATTCTACTATTCTAACGAAAAAAAAACCAACGTGCTGATGTTACGTGCAAATACCGGTAGTGCGTGTAGAGCATCAACGTTTTGCACATATTATTTCATATCTGCTTTTGAATGTAAAACCGTATTGTTCAATACATAAAATTAAGTGAATTTTCAGTGTAACGTATCCACTTATGTTGTTGCACACACATTTAACTCTAAATGTGATTAATAAAAATTCTTAGTCCTGAGCATTGTACGTAGTTAATACGATTAATTAATGTGAATGACATCAAATGTCTAGTGTCATCATTGCTGCCATAGAATTAACACGGGAACCCAGAAGAACAAACTGTTAAAAATTATAACTTTGCGCAATACCGAATATTCAAAGTGGTGCAGGAAATGTATTCAAAAACCTATCAGAAATACCTGTCTCTGTGAATATCATGTAGAGTTCGAGGTTTGCACGTAATGATTTTCGAAATGTATCCTTACAAGACGAACGAACAACTATAGGGAAAATTACCATGCATGATGTCATATAGCGAGTATAAATGTTTCCCCATTAGTTTCATAGTGTAAACTGTATTCATCATATAACATACAAAATTCCAACTGCTGAAGAATGGTAAGAATTGAAGAAATTTAGGCGATACTTAAATACGAGTTTTCGTGAGCCAAGGACTATAAAGCAGGCTACATATAAAGCAGTGCCGGAATACAAGGAGGGAGAGAGCGAGAAATCCCCGAGGAAACCGGCCGATCAGCGGCATCATACGACATGATTCCCATGTGCGAGAATCCGGGAGATACTCCGCCGGGAGACGAACCCAGTTTGCTATTGTGGTTCAAGGGTGCTCTTGTCACTGCGCCAAGCACTCCCCCCGCCTCCAAAACACAACTGACTACAGTGATTACATAAATGTAAACATTGAATATACGGCCCGGAATTGCACTTGTTTATGTGAGTAGTTTAGAAGTTAATTTATATCTATATATTAAATACGGTAATAATATAAATATTTCGGGAACTGTCATCAGTCATCTGCAGCCGTAAGGAGACAATTTGTTTATGCCAAAACTTTGATTGAACAGTTGCATACAAACATTTGCTCATCTAGTTTTGTTAGGAAAACCATAACGGAGGGGCAGGCCACACACAGTAAGCTTAAGACTTTGTACTTTCTCTATAAGTAAATATGTGAGTTTATCGTACCTTAGATAGCTAGAAACAAGGACACATGCAAAAACACGAACCACACACATTTTATTAAACTTGAATATTGGTATAAATTTATTTATATGTAATCATATTCGGTGTATTTATAACTATTATTTTTTGCACAAATGCATACAAATCGAACTAATCTCATTTTGGTTACGAATCTTTAATATTTTATGTCTTAAAATTGTTATGATAGCAGAAAGTGATTGATTAACTTAAAGCTCATTAATTTCGGTAGCCTACCGCAGTTATTATTGTTGTCAAATTAGGTAGAAATCGGTAAACATATTCCAGACCTATTACAAAAATAGCGCTATATTACAAAGCACACAATTTATGTTTGAACTGGGTTACGTGGTTTCGTAGATACAGCACAGTAATAAAAATAATTGTATGGAAACCATTTTGAAAATAGTTGTCTGATCCACCCACAACATATCAGTACATCTTTCCATTTTAGAAAATTGTGGACAAAAACGACTATGCATCAACATAGTTTATGCTTGTAGTTTTAAAATTTTGCATGCCAGTTTGATTTAAATCAGTCAAACATTGTGGTAATTATACAATATTTAACAAATTATTTAAGTATCAGCAATTTTGAAATTTTAAATTTACCTTTCTTTACTGCATAAGTTAACATTGCACAACATAATCTTAGCTACCTGCAAAATCTTGCGTGATGTATTTTTAATAGCTTCCGTTACATCTTCAAAAGATTTTTTTGTTAAATTAATTTTGTTTCTGAAATGTCTGAATTAATTATTTTTGTTATTCTCTTTCGAAATACTAAATTTTGTGCAAACGTGTTAAGATATTTCCTGTAATATGAATTAAGACATTATAATTATTAGGACAGCCATTTTGAAGATAACACACACAGAGTACAAAAATATAATTGTTGTCTGCACTTACCAACTGCCGTGTATGTAACTAGTTGTGGGAAATTTTGTTCATATGCTTATAAACGTTTTCAAGTGGACACACACCAAATCGATACATAAAGGAACACAAATATTTAGGCAGGGAAGTTATCCTATAAGCGTATCCTTCGGAATGTAGGCTAAAGTCAATGGGAATCCAATTTTTTTTTAGGTCGATCAGTTGAATCCTGTATTTTACTGAAGGATGACCGAATTTGATATTTTTAATTACAATCTTAGAATGATTGTTGGTTATTATTTATGATAAGGTTCGTGTTTTGAAATTGAAATTTATGTTCATACTGAAAGTAGAATAAAATCATGTTGGAAATTAAGTAATCATCCCTGGTAGTGAAATAGATTTATTTTGCTGAATTATGACCAATCTAGATTATATATGATTAACTGTATTTAAAGCTTAGTATGGCAATATGAATTTTGAATAATAAATCCCATATGAACATCATTTTTACTTTTTCAGAAGAAGTTCAACGAAATGTTTGCAACAGTCTGAAGTTTAATGTGGCTTCTACTTTTATATACAGGTAAATAAATATAAAGCACAAAAAAAAAGGTGCTTTTTGATTTACATTTATATATCACGGCATTAGATATAAATATGAATCAAAAAATTAATTTAATATCCTGACAAAGAATTGAAAAATTTTTTTTGCTGATTTTAAACAATTTTTTATGAGTGTTTCAAATTATCACTTCAATATGTAAATCTAATATTAAGGTTTTACATAATTTTCACATTGCTTATAAAAAATATTTATAATTTATTTTTGCAGGTCGTCTCAAAATTCTGATAAAAAGCACCATATCTTAATATATATTTAAACTTCACCAGTTCATTAATAAGAATATAATTTTTAGGTGGAATGTAACAATGTTCCAATTGCTAGAAGGAATTGTCTTATATATTTGCGGTGATAACTGTACCGCTCACTAAATGGTTTAATGAGCATAAACTAAATGTGGGACATCACTTGCGTCTTTTTTTCTGATCCAGATATGGGAGTCACGGATTGTTAATAAGATGAAAGAAAGAAACACGCTAAATACCTATAGACCATTCGTACAAAGGTTCATTCTCGAGTATGAACACCTATCCAATCATACGCTTTAATACATAGCATGTTTTTTTTTTTTTCAAATAGGAAAAGCATAAAATTTTTTCTACATCCATTGAGTAAATATCGGCAATGGAATTAAACGCCCTTATGTCACATGTATGTGATTTCAGAACGTGCTACAAGAGAGTTAAAATACCAATTTAATAGTTATCATAAATAAACGAAGAACGTAGATTGACAAATCAAAGCCAGGAAATTAACTGTTTTGAGGAAGAGATTCTGGAGAATACCGATAATTGCAAAAATGACGTATTAAAGTTGTGTGACATATGTGAGTAATAACAGACGCTTAGTTTGGGCGTGCTGTAGAAATATTAGAAATAAATTGTATTNATAATCGCAAAAATGACGTATTAAAGTTGTGTGACATATGTGAGTAATAACAGACGCTTAGTTTGGGCGTGCTGTAGAAATATTAGAAATAAATTGTATTTTCCAGACCTCCGACTATATTTCTGAGAGTGTAGTGAAATTTCCTACGAAGCTGACAACAGTAAATAGGATCTCTCTTGTTTGTCTGTGCAATTTTGTTGGACATGTGAAAGCACTGCAATTTTTCTGTATTTGGGNTTTCTCTTGTTTGTCTGTGCAATTTTGTTGGACATGTGAAATCACTGCGATTTTTCTGTATTTGGGGGAATGGTTCCCACTAACAAGAATCTCTTGGAACTCCAGAAGTATTAGTAGNCTGTATTTGGGGGAATGGTTCCCACTAACAAGAATCTCTTGGAACTCCAGAAGTATTAGTAGACAATAAAATAATTAGTTACGTTGGCAAATTACATGTAGGATTAATTGTGTGGTACATTTTATAATAATATGCAAATATTTCACAAAAGGATGTCATCAGATAATTTATAGTTAGAGGGCTTTAACTTGTAGCAACANATAATAATATGCAAATATTTCACAAAAGGATGTCATCAGATAATTTATAGTTAGAGGGCTTTAACTTGTAGCAACAGTCAATTTCCCAGACCCTGTAAACAGAATCTAAAAGCATAATTAAATATGCATGAAGATAATTCCTTTTTAACCTATATTCAAAAAGTCCAAAAAAAAAGGAAGTTACTGATAACTAATAAGCCTACTTCCGTCGACATGGTTGCAAATAAATTTAAGTGAGGTTCTTGAAAGCTTAGATNTTACTGATAACTAATAAGCCTACTTCCGTCGACATGGTTGCAAATAAATTTAAGTGAGGTTCTTGAAAGCTTAGATAATAGGTAGTCGTTGACGTCTCATTGACTGTAATGTTATTAAAGGTTCAACTAGAAACTTGTGAAACAGTACAAAGNATAAATTTAAGTGAGGTTCTTGAAAGCTTAGATGATAGGTAGTCGTTGACGTCTCATTGACTGTAATGTTATTAAATATTCAACTAGAAACTTGTGAAACAGTACAAAGAAAACAAAAATACACNTTGACTGTAATGTTATTAAAGATTCAACTAGAAACTTGTGAAACAGTACAAAGAAAACAAAAATACACAAGCCGTTTACCCGGAATTTGAATTCAGAAAAATACATAAAATTAAGTTACTTGCATTCAACAGCAGGCCATTCATAAAATAACAGGCTTACAAACTTAAAACATATAAATTAATATAGCCTACCACAGTACAACTTCTTCACAAAATTTTAAAGAAATCGAGTGATTTTTTTTCAAGATACGGCATAAAATAAATTTTATTTTTTGTGGAGTTATCCTACATTGACAATTTTGCTGGATATAACTGATCCTGTCAGCATACAAATATAACTTCTAATTTTTTTTTCCAGTTTCGTACTAACAAATGCGGATCTAAATTAGTTATATGACAACCATTCTGAACCTCTCGAAATTTATCATTTTACGTACGCTGCTATAGTGTTAAAAGGTTAGCCAAATTTGATATAAATCGGTTGTTTCTTCAGAGATTACGTAATTTGATTTTGTCAGGTGATGGTATTTTNTGTTAGCCAAATTTGATATAAATCGGTTGTTTCTTCAGAGATTACGTAATTTGATTTTGTCAGGTGATGGTATTTTTTTTCAAAATAACTGATAAGAGATCTTGTGTACACATTTTATTGCAGTAATATAAACAGCATGTTTTCAACGATATGATACGATATAACATACCAAAATAAAAAAGATTAATGGCTGCAATTTTGAAAATAAATGTCTGACATACCTTAACAATATCAGTTAACATGACTTTTCACAGCACTACCTGTTTGCCACATTTGGTAGTAATCGGCCAATTGTTTCCAGAGATATGACAAAAAACTTTATTTATTCGTAAGGTACTCTCTTACAAAATAGAGGATGAAAGAAGTTCTTAAAAGAAACATATGGATTTTTGTTATATATGCTTCCAGCATACAAAGTTAAGTTTGAATTGATTAAATGTTTTCGAAGATATAGCATACTATGCTAAAATATCTACAAAGCCATCATTTTGAAAATAAATGTCTGACACACTTGAAACATTTTTGTACACATCAACTGTGACAGTACTACTTGATTGCCATAATTTATTTGAATCTGTAAATTCTTTCCCGATAAATTACACAAAATTTTCACTAATTTATGTAGTGCTATATCCCAAAATAACGGACAAAAGTGTCTGTTTCTGGCATATTTTATGCTCGTAATAGAAACTGTCAACGTAGAATATTTGTTTGAAAATTATTAAATGGTAAGATAGTAGTACAATATAAATATATGATATTTGTATGGTCATCATTTTCAAAATAAGTGACCAATAAAGTTTATTTACTTATATTTACTTGGCCTTTCATAGTAATACATACTTGCCATAATTAAAGAAAATTGGTTGAGTAGTTTTCGATATATAAAATAAAAGCTTTATTTATTCAAGTGGCGCTATTTGCCAAAAATTCCCCACAAAAGTAGTTGTTTTTAGGATTGTATGATGCTTGTTATAGATTTTTCTAGCATACAAAATATGGTTGAAATTGGTCAACCGGTATGGTAGTAATACCAAATAAATTTAAATATTTGTATTACCACAATTTTGAAAATAAGTGTATAATAAAAATCGATTACTTTCAAATACCTAGGCAATCATATTACTAACGTGCCAAAATTTAAAGAAAATTGTTTATGCCGTTTTTAAGATATAACATAAAAGTTTCATTTATTCATGTGGCATTATATTCCAAAATTGCTGCTGAAATTGGCTGTTGTGTGTCTTATAAGATGTTTGTTATAGATTGATGTTGCGCTAAAAAATGTGGTTGAAATTGGTTAAACGGAATGATAGTAATACCAAATATACATGAAATATTTGTATGCCCACCATTTTGAAAATAAATTTTTACTTAAAATCAATTACTTACATAGTTTTATTTACATTCCAAATTTTAAGAAAACCAATGTAGTAGTATCTGAGTTATATCACAAAAGCCGTATTTATTCATGTGGTTATATTCCAAAATTGCCGACAAAAGTGGTTGTTGTTTGGTATATATAATGCTCTTTTTCCCCTTTTTAGAGTACAAAATGTGATTAATTTATTCAAATGTTACAGTAGTAATATCAAATAAACCTCAAATATTTATGTGACCGCCATTTATAAAAAAGGTTTTTAATGGCGTTTATTTACTTACATTTAACTCGCCAATCGTAGTATTACTAATGTGCCAAATTTGGCGAAAATAGGAGTTTTCGGGATATAAGATAAAATATTTATATCAAATGTAGCGCTGTGTGCCAAAATGGCAGACCAACAACAGTATTCACCTTTCAATGTAATGCTTACTACTTGCGCTGTCACCAGAAAAATTTTGTTAAAGTCGATTGAATGTTTCCGAGTTAAGACATATCGCTTTCAATATTAAGATAACTGTCATTATGAAACAAGTTTCTGGCGTGGTAGAAAACCATAATAGTTAGGTGTCTATTCTTATTACTATATGTGTACCGAGTTTGGTAAAATTCGCTTTACGCGTTCAAAAATTGAAGAGTTGGTGTGACACACACAGCTGCAAACATACGCTTAGACACACACGCAGACAGGAAAGTGATCTCAAGGGCCTCGCTTGACTTCGGAAAATAGGCAAAACCGCTAAGCATATAATACAACGTTGTTCGAAAAGAAGTACTTAATTCCATTCCTCTCAAAATTGTGGAGTTCATTAAACGAGAAGCTATATATCTATCATTAAAAATCTCCTCCGTTAGACGCTATATATCTCTTCAAAGGAGTCGCAAAGAGATTTGGCTTCTATAAGACAAGGAATCCCTGAAAGAACTTACTACAGTTTAGGAAGTGGTTCAAATGTATGAAGATTTAGAAACTAAATGTTTCTTAAGTATGGTAAACCAGAATGGTCATAGTTTATTAATACAATAAACTAAGCTTTCGTTTTGTATATTTAGCCACGCGGTTTTTGGGATTTTATGCAAAGATCAGAGGACAATTTTTATTGCGAAACGGTAAATATTTTTCTACATCATTTTATTCATTTTTGTCAGTTGTACACAGTGCGTGACAGTAGCATACCTTCACCAATCAGGAATATTATGATACGGAAAATAGTTAGTGCAGTCCACAATACTAACAGCGACATTTTGTGTTGGATCCACCTTTTTTAAGGAACGGTTTTGGGATTTCAGCAACATCTTACCACTGCTCACTTACCTTGCGATTATCGTACTGTATTCTCTTCTCATAANGTTTTGTATATTTAGCCACGCGGTTTTTGGGATTTTATGCAAAGATCAGAGGACAATTTTTATTGCGAAACGGTAACTATTTTTCTACATCATTTTATTCATTTTTGTCAGTTGTACACAGTGCGTGACAGTAGCAATACCTTCACCAATCAGGAATATTATGATACGAAAAATAGTTAGTGCAGTCCACAATACTAACAGCGACATTTTGTGTTGGATCCACCTTTTTTAAGGAAAGGTTTTGGGATTTCAGCAACATCTTACCACTGCTCACTTACCTTGCGATTATCGTACTGTATTCTCTTCTCATAACGCATCACGATACGATCCAGTATGGGCTCATTGCGGTGACGAACCGAAAGGTTATAAGTTTCACAAATGTCCAGTAGCATCAGTTCATTTGTAGAGTCTTTTTTTACGGTATATGTTAGAGTAAGTCAGATATATTTTAACGGGAATCTTTAAGCAATTGTTCCTGCCCCCTGATGGAGGCAGGTGGATTTGTCTGCCTTTGTTTTTAAAATATCGTTATCTATATTGTTTAATTTACCTTTCTCATTTTTTTTTACCCTGGTCACCTACATAATATTTTTATAAGCAGGTAGGAAATGTCGACTCTGAAGTATGACTTGTGTCAATGCTTCATGCTTTCACCACTTTCCAATGTGTTTCTGCAACTGTATCTCCCAGTTTGTACTGGCATAAGTAAATTATCTGTATCTCAATCTATTTCAATATATTACACAGAGCGACGTAAAATGTTATGTTACGCGCTCACAGCTTTATATCTCGCGCGAGCGAGTGCAAGTGAAGGATGGCAGTTATACGATA
>NQII01014166.1:1042-20097 GCA_002778355.1 Clitarchus hookeri | reverse complement strand
TACGATAATTGCGAAATTAGTACCATAATGGTCTCTGCACCGCCCAACTTTACCTATAGGCCTGAAATGAACATGTTTGGGCCGTACAAGTATTAGATCTACGCCACACATATAGATATCTCGTACGATAATTTCGGAATTGATTCCGCAATGGACTCTACACTTACGAAGCTTATCGCAGGCCGTATTTATGACATCGGTTTCAGATTGCACGCATTCACATGCTTCACCATTATTGAGTAAAACGCGGGTTATGCAGTACACTTACAAAGCTTATCGCAGGCCGTATTTATGACCTGGGTTTGAGGTTGCACGCATGTACATGCTTCACCGTTCTTGAGTAAGAACACGGGTTATGCGGGCCACCTAGGAAAACATTCATACAATTACACTCTGTCAAAAAAAAAAAAGGTTGGTTTCAAATTGCACCCGTTTAACTGCTTCACACAAGGATAGTGAACCCACGGATTCTGTAGGCCGACCCCTGGTCATTTTCATTATTCAAGAACGGAAGTTTGAAGGGTGACTGCGACAAAAGGGGTGTGTTTTTAATTTTGGTTGGTGATGGAAGTCGCAGTTTTCGGTCGAATTCGCCAGGATTTGAGGGAGGGCTGTCTCTTTGGACCTTCCCTCGGCCGTTGGGTCAGTTATGCCCTTTTGGAAAAATGTCTGTGCCCCTGAGGGGAGGGGGGGCATTTATGTTTTACGGCTCTTCAAGCCACAGTTTTCGTCCGATTGTGGTTGGATTTGAGGGAGGGCTGTCTCTTTGGACCTTCCCTCGGCTGTTGGGTCAGTTATGCCCTTTTAGAAAAATGTCGGTACCCCTGTGGGGAGGAGGGACATTTATGTTTTTAGGCTCTTGAAGACACAGTTTTCGGCCGATTGCAGTGGGATTTCAGGGAGGGCTGTTGTCTTTGGACCTTCCCTCATCCTTTGGGTTAGTTATGCCCTTTTGGAAAAATGTTGTTACCCCTAAGGGGAGGGGGAATTTATGTTTTTCGGCTCTTGAAGCCACAGTTTTCAGCCGATTGCTGTGGTATTTTAGGGAGGGCTGCTGTCTTTGGACCCTCCCTCGGCCGTTGGGTCAGTTATGTCCTCATGGGAAAATGTCAGTACTCCTGCAGGACGGAGGGGGGTAATATGTTTTCCAGTCCTGGGAGAAGCAGTTGTCGGCCCATGGCGATGTGATTTGAAGGAGGTAACTTACTAAGGCCCTTTTCGATTAATGTCGGTACACCTGATGGTGGTTGGGGGATCTATATGGTTTTATGTCCCTGGGAATAATATTTTTTGTGTCCGATAGCTATGGGATTTGAGGGAGGGAACTTGGTTAAGTCCTTTTGGATATTTGGTTTGGGCGATTGAAGCAGAGATGACATAGGACATGGCGGAGATCGCGTGTAGCATTGAGACAAGTGATGTGGAACGAAAGGATAAATATTTGGCTGGGCTACTTTTTAGCCTCGGCTGATACAGAACATGACGGAGATCACGTGTATCATTGTGACCAGTGGTTTGGAGCAAAATTGCAACCACGGCTCTCCCTCCCATCAATGGGACAGTTGTAATGCAGCCTGCATCACATGTGGTTACATATGTGATGTTGCCGGTCCCAAGCCCGGATAAATGCAGAGGGAGTGTGTTTGATGTGTACGCATACATATCANTACATATGTGATGTTGCCGGTCCCAAGCCCGGATAAATGCAGAGGGAGTGTGTTTGATGTGTACGCGTACATATCAAGCACATCAATAGGTACATGCTGTATGGTCGTACTTTGTGAAAGGTGTGCCCGTGGTGGTGGTCATCCTCTGTGGCTCCGATGGAATCCTTACAAAAGGGTGTGCCTGTTGTAATGGTCGCCCAGCCGTATACAGATGTGCTGGAGAGTGTGCCTGTGGTAATGGTCACCCAGCCATATACAGACGTGCTGGAGGGTGTGCCCGTGGTGATGGTCACCCTCCACGGTCCCAATGGGGCCTTACACATAGGGGTGGCTTTGCTGATTGTCCCCTACTGGCCTTGGCTGGATGTTACACACGGACGGTTTCGTCTTAGGTGAAGGCCAGCCTCCGAAGTTCGGTACGGACCTTATGCATTGGCGTGACTGTGGTGCTGGCCTACGTCCATGTATACAAGATGTGTGGAGGGTGTGCCGCCACCCTCCGAGTTTCGGTACGGGTTTTATGCATGGGGATGGCTGTGGTGAATGCCTACGTCCATGTATACAAGAAGTGTCAGATGTGTGGAGGGTGTGCTGCCACTCTCCGAAGTTCGGTACAGGCCTTATGCCTGGGCGGGGCTGTGGTNAGTGTCAGATGTGTGGAGGGTGTGCTGCCACTCTCCGAAGTTCGGTACAGGCCTTATGCCTGGGCGGGGCTGTGGTTCTGGCCTATTTCCATGTATACAAGAATTTTCAGATGTATGGAGGGTGCATCTGTGGTTATGCGCACCCTCCAATGTTGACTGTGTCACATACATGTGGTCTGTTTGCAGTGTGTCATATGTTAGCGATGGGTTTCTTTTTGTTACACATGGGGCATAGTTGGGTGTGACCGCTGAAAACTGTGATTGTGAACTATGACATTGTGTGGCTTTGCGGGTGTTACTTGGACAATCGCATCGCGATGCCCAAGATTAAGAAGTGGCGAAGTCCTGCCACCTGGTCTCAAAAGGAAAAGAAGCGCATTAGAAAGCGTTTGTCAAGAGCAAAGTGTTCTCAACCCATCTGAGTCTGTACCATCGCAGGTGACAAACAAACAACTGCAGGTGACAACCCCTGTTTCTGTGAAAAAGCATTTGTCAACAGCAAAGTGTTCTAAAGCATCGGACAGTGTGTCAGGTGCATCTCAGTCTATACCATCGCAGGTGACAACCCCTGTTTCTGTGAACATTGACTTTGTGAAATTGTAATTTGGGAAGTCATTTGTGCGAATATTGACTATGTGAATTTGTAATTTGGACATGTTACAATGCCAAAGGTTAAGACATGGAAAAGTACGGCCACACGGTCACAAAATGAAAAGAAGCACCTCATCAAGCATTCGTCAAGAGAACATTTGTCTCAGCAATCAGGCGGTGTGTCCGGTAGATCTCAGTTTGAAATATTTCAGGTGTCAAAACCTGTGAGGACGTCAACACCCGTCCGAGGAGAGCGACCTCCAATAATATTTCACGACAGCCAAGTTGCAGTTCCTTCCCACACCCTTGATCCACCTGTTGTGCAAACAAGTGGAAGGCGAAAAACACGCTCGCATGCAGTCTCTGATGCTGGACATTCACATGCTCCAATACCACCTGTTGTTGTGCCTGCTGACACAAGCAATCTAACAGAGTCAATCCTGTTGGATGACGTAACAACCAAGGGTTTTCTAGGGCCCTTTTACGAAGAGGAAAATGCCCCTGTGCTCATCCTCGAAGAGGAACAGGTGGCTATTACAAGGGCGAGACCAAGAACGTATCATTCACGGCACTACCACGAACCCCGTAGAGGTTGGTCTGTTGCTGTCGAGGCAAACTACATGGGCCAAATGGATGAGTGTAGGCATTGTGGCGCACTCTTTTTTGCAATGGGCGATTCGGACGAGAGTGTTGATTACAGAGAGTTCATTAGGAACTACAATGCAGCATTATCGTTCGCCTCATTATGTGCAGACGGCTTCGTTGAATCACCTCGCCGATCTGTGAATACATTTCAAATTCATAGACAAGTGCATCATCTCACCTCTGGGGCTACACGTCCGGTGGAGCGCACAGACCCTCGGTGTAATCAACATTACTTTATCGATGTGGATGCAGCTAATGCTGCCCGGGTGCGTCAGCACAATCCTTGCCAGCTTGGGATTTTGGAGATGCTTGAACACCTTCTTGGTGAGATTAATCCTTTGGCACAGATCCACACGTCGATGCATCAGGTGATTGTGGCGGAGGAAAAGGAGTCAAGGAAGATGGGTCGCCCATTGCGGCAGGTCACCTTGACGATCAAGCCGGGCCTGAACAAGTATCCCAACATATACAACCTTCCTGTTGCTCTAAATGAGGTAGCAGCGATTTTTGTTGATGATGTACCACCCTTACGACACAATATCATAATTTATCCCAAAGATAGGCCGGTGCAGGCGATAAGTAACCTCAATGCCTTGGCAGACCCGATGACTTACCCTCTCCTGTTCCCACACGGAGAACATGGGTACACCTGTGGCCTCGGCCACTCTTTCATTGTGAGCACGACTCGCAACACAGTAACCTGCAATCAGTTCTTTGCATATCGCATAATGCAGAGGTGCGGGTTTTCAACCTTGCACCATTCTTTAAAACTGTTCCAACAGTTTGTCGTTGATGCTTGCTGTAAGGCGGAAGCCTTGAGGATATGGTACATAAGGCAGAACCAAGGCAAGCTCAGAGTTGAGGAATACCTGGGTCTTCATGAGCAGGTGCAGAGGAAAGCAGATGCTGCTCATGTCAGAGCGGGCAAAGTTGTGATACTTCCTTCGTCTTTCTATGGGTCGCAAAGACACACGTATCAATGCTACCACGAATTGGTAGCTATCATGCGCCACTTTGGCAGATCAGATATGTTCATTAATCTTACTTGCAATCCGAAGTGGCCGGAGATTGTGCTGTCGCTGGAGGGCCGCCAGCAGGCATGCCATCAACCTGATGTTGTATGCCGAGTATTCAAATGTAAACCTGATGCTTTAATTAATGACACCCACAAAAAGCAAGTGTTTGGCAAGGTGGATGCCTTCACCTATACAATTGAATTTCAGAAGCGGGGACTGCCCCACGCTCACATCCTGTTCATTTTGTCAAAAGGCGACAAGTTGGCGATGCCAGAAACTGCCGATGCCGCTGTCCGAGCTGACTTCCTGGACAGAGAGATGGAACCTGAGCTATACGCATTGGTAAAAACCCACATGCTGCACACCAAGTGTGGGCCATCTGCACCCTGCCACAGGGATGGGGGTTGCAGGTTCCACTTCCTGGAGGCTTTTCGGGCAGAGACCCTGCTCTAATACCGTGACTTTGTCCAATACAAAAGACCGGACAATGCCGCTTCTGCTACTATCAGCACCAAGGTGTACGACAACAGGCACATCGTGCCTTATAACCAATAGCTGCTTTTGAAGTATGAGTGCCACACAATCGTTGAAGTGTGTTCCTCGCTTCAAGCAACAAAGTACCTTTACAAATTAATCCATAAAGGACACGATTCTGAAGTTCTGCAAGTCGGAGACATTGTCCATGATGAGGTGACATCTTACCTCAACTGCAGGTATGCCTGTTCACCAGAAGCATGCTGGCGTTTGTTGTCGTACAAAATGGCAGACAAAAACATAATTGTGTTCAGGGTAAACATTCATCTTGAGAGCAGGCAATCAGTTTTCATAGCCGACAATGATGTAGTTGGCGCATTGGAGAGTTCGAGTGACATGCACACGCACCTCACAGCATTCTTTCTTTATGACTCTGACCACAAGATGCATGCACACCGTGGTGGCAGTGAGTGTGGGGCAAGGCCGTGTCCACAACACCTGGCATATGCCCAGTATCCAAGCCACTTCTGTTGGCTCGAGAAGCAGCATATCTGGAAGGCAAGAGAGAAGGGTGGATTCAATACTATTCCTCGAATTCATCAAGTAAGCCCTCAGGCGAACGAGGAGCTACTATGCCTTATGCAGCTTCTGCACAATGACGTGGTCAAGCCTGGCTACGGTGGAAAAGCCAACTTGACCCGTGGTGTTACCAGAGTTGCTGAAGTGATATTTATGTGACCGGCGCCATAGCTCTGCGGTGAGATGATGAGATTGAGAGCCGTTTCGGGTCGACAGCCTAGGGGGCTCTGGTAAACACTCCTTCACACACGATGGCGAGGCTGTAGGCCACCTCGCACGCCTTAATTAATTATAAATAAAACGAACGATGCTTGTGGAGGTATTTATTACCTGAGACTCGTTACTGTACACACAACTATAACACAAGACACATGGCCTGAATGGCCCGGAAACTGCGAGCGACCATGTGGTCTTTATAATGTGAAACTCGAATGCACCTAACAATTCCCGATAAATAATAACGTTGCTCTCCCCTCGGTGCTATGTAAGCCAAATAATGAAACAGATGAAAATAATTATTTGAATTGTGACCAATGTCTCTGGATACCCACTCAACTGATGATGTCTTTGCTAGGGTCTCTGCAAAGCGAGAGGCTTACACGTCCGGGTCCGTTGAAGTGCTGACGAGTACTGGGCGGAAGCGTGCGCCGGCTTCCTCCCCCTGAGCGCAGCTGACGCCACGCAGTGAAGCGATGTAACACAATAAACACTAAAATTGATAATGATATGAAAGGGACATGAATTACCTTAAACTAAGAGTACATAATTTTCCCTAAAACAATACACAATAAAAATGATTATACTAATTCTAAATGTTTCCATCGTACCAGCCACAGTATTGCCAAATGCATAATGTTATATGTCTCTGGCTGTGGCTGTGCAGACTGTTTTCCATGATGACAAAACAAATGATATTAATTATATACACTGACGCTATTAACAAATACACTGATGAAATACACTGACACGGAATAAATTAAAAACACTAATACTCGTGCACTTGCTTGTCAGTGTGGTGTGTCAAGTGTGTGGGCAAAACTGTGGCAGTCACAGTGGACATAAAGGACTCGTGAACGTGCTGTTAACGTCAAATAGCCCCTCCTCCGGTGACCACTTGACCGCGCAGTCCCACAGGTGTCCCTCCACGCTGCTAGGCACAGCATGCAGTGGGTGTTTCCAGCTGGTGGCGGGTCTCAGTGAATAAGGCCCGCGCCTCTGGGAGCTGACTCCTGCTACTGCCACTGCTGCTGCTGGGGTTCCAGGGTGCTGGCCCCGGCTGTGCTGGCGTCTCTTGGCATGCAGGTGTGGGCGGGGGTTGTCCCCTCCACACGTGGTGCATGTCGGGCGGAACTGCTTGCGTGGCTGCTTGGAGTGGCAGAGAGGGGTGGTATACCCCTCCTCCTCGGACTCCTCCTGGCTGCTGCTGCTACTGCGGTGGGGACGTCGGCATGATGTGGATGATAACGAGGGTGGAGGAGAGGGCCCCAGCGAAAGGCTGCGAAACCTCATTACGCTCCCCCCATCGCTTTGGCCGATGTCCGCTGGAGTGAAGTTCCCCGCTGTTGGTTCTGCTGAGCGTGCTGCGGCGAAGCCATACAGAGGGCTGCCCTGTGGGGAGCTCTGTCCCACGGATGTCTCTGTTGGCTCGCCATCGGCAGCGCCCCTGCTGACCAGCGTTGTGGCATAGGGTGTCATGATGCTGCTGGGTGACCCTTCCAGGCCTGCAGTGTTGCTGGTGGTGTTGATGCTTGCTGGCGGCGGCAATTCTCTCTCTGGAATCTCTCCCTCCTCCACGTCCCAGGTGGATGTTGAAACGCTGGGGGTCGTGACAGAGAAGAGGCGCTGGAGAACTCTGCCATCACTGTCTGGGCCCTGCATCCGACCTCCCTTGTGTCGTCGTTGGTTGCATTGCTCAGGAGGTGCTCGCCAACCTGCTGATCCGGCGTCATGAGGTTTGTCGTCCCCACTGCGAATCTGAGGTCGTCGCGGTGCACGACGGCCCTTCTCCTGCTGCTAAGCCTGATGAGGTACGTGGTGTACCCGAGCGGCTTTATTACCATGTGTGGTCCACCCCACTTCTGGGCGAACCCGGCACAGAAGTTCTTTGTGCGGTTCGAAATCTGGTGTTTCCTGACGTACACTAGTTGGCCAAGCACCAGCCGTCGTGGTGCTCTCGTGGTGGCAGGCACCCACTCCTTTATGTAGTTCTCCTAGTTGTGATGGGCTGCTGTTAGCTCTGCCTCCCGACGCTGTCTTCTAGCAGTCCCGTCCTCTGGTTCTTCTGCTGCCTCTGGTTGACGTGCGGCAAACTCCCCAGGCAGCATCAGCTCGCGGCCCTGCAGAACTGCTGCTGGAGTCTGACCTGTGGCCAAGTTTACTCGCCTTCTTATGGTGAATAAGGCTGCGGGTAGGTGTTCGACCCAGCTGGTGTGGTCGTCACCCACTCTTAGACGCAGTTGTGTCTTGAGGTCCTGGTTGCGCCTCTCGGTGGGGTTTTGCCCTCGGGTGGTATATTGGGGTCGGAAGCTGTTTAACTCTCCAACGACTACACAACTCATGCCAGTGTTTCCCAGAGAACTGGGTACCATTGTCGGTAAGTAGGGTCTATGGGTCCCCCAGCGAGGGTAGAAATCTGTCTCTAGTGTTCGCACAATTGTGCGTGCTCGTGCGCTGGAGACTTGGTATGCTTCAGTCCATCTCGAGAATGAGTCGCTCACGACCAGGATGAACCTTTTCCCGGTGGAAGTGCGGGTGTAGGGGCCCATAAGGTCCAGGGACACTGTCTCAAATGGTTCCTTTGGCACCCTAGGTTGTTGTTGTGCCACCCCATCAGTTCTTCTGCTCTTGAAGTGGTTGCAGGGGACGCACTCCCTCACATGCTTGCATACATCCCTGCTTGCTCCTGGCCAGTGAAAGTGTTTGTGGAGGTTTCTGGCCGTCTGTGTTGCCCCAGGATGACCGGCCAAATGGTTGTCGTGGGGATGCTTCAGTGCTTGCACTCGTACTCCTACAGGTACACAAATGCACCAGGTTGCATTGGGATTCTGTTGACGGGTTTCAATGTGTGTGTCACCGATGCTCCACCACTCACTATTTACCTGCATGATATTCGCCCTCTTCTTCTGGGTTTGTGTGCATTGTTGTTGTGCGTCGATCACTAATGCCTTTAGTTCATCGATCCTGGGTTCAGAGTTTGGTGTCGTCTCTATAGCATTGCAGGTTACCTGCCTGTCGCCTGTTGCTGCATGGTTGACCGTAGGGGGTAACAATTCGTCCCACTCATCCCTGTCGACGGCTACTTCAGTGCCTGGTGTCCTGGACAGTTCATCCGCCAGTTGGTTCTCTGCTCCGGGGACATGTTGCACAACGAAGTCGTACGATTGCAACAGCAATGCCCACCGGGCGAGTTTGCTCCTGGCTTCCCTCATGGAATGAAGCCATAGTAGGCACCTGTTGTCGTCCGTAGGGTGAAGCGCAGGTACTCGAGGTATGCCCTATAACGCTTCAACGCCCAAACAACTGCCAAACATTCCCTCTCATTCACATCGTAACGACCCTCAGTCGGCCCAAACTTGACACTACCATACTCAATGATCTGGCGCTCATTGTTGTCGCCCAATTGGAATAGTGCGGCACTGAGACCCTTCTCACTGGCATCTGTTTGGAGATATAGGTGCCTACTGGGGTCGTGACTTGCCAATGTTGTGCACTGTTGGAACCTTCTCTTCAGCTCCTGGAATAAGCTTTCGTGCTCACTGTTCCACTGGAACTTGCGGTTCGGGGACAGCATGTCTGTTAGGGGCGCTGTTATGGTTGCGAGGTCCCTGATGTTTTACCTCAGCCAGTTCACCGACCCGAATAACTTCCCGAGCTGCTTGCGGGTTCTGGGTGCCTCAAGCTGGTCAATGAGGGAAAGCTGTTCCGGCGTGGGTCTACTGCCACTTACGTCCACTAGGTGCCCATGGAACTGTATGCTGGGTTTCCCTAAGTGGCACTTCCGGTTGGCACAAGTTAGCTTGTTGATCGCTAGGCGCTCCAGTACTAACGACAGGTGTTTGATGTGATCTTCCCAGCTCTCGGACCAGATGATCACATCGTCCAGGTATGCAAGGGTAAAATCCCCTACATATCCGTCGAGCACTTGTACCATCATGGCCTGGAAAGTGGCCGGTGCACACTTTATCCCGAACGGCATGGCACAGAACTGGAAGCGTCTCCTGCCAGGGGCAGTGAATGCTGTTTTGTGGCGATCTTCCGGCTTGATCGGGACCTGCCAGTAGCCGCTGCACAAGTCCAATGATGTCATCACCTTTGCCTTCCCTAGTGTGTGTAGTGTATCCTTCACACTGATGTATGGTGGTGGTGCACTTTGAGTTATCAGATTAAGGGGGCGAAAGTCCACACAGAATCACCACATTCCATCTTTCTTGGGCGCTAACATGATTGCGCTGTTGTACTTGCTGTGTGTGGGCTCGATGACGCCTTTGGCTAACATCTCCCTAATCTGTTCTTTAATGATGGTAACTGTGTGGTCCTGCGAAAAGCGGGCGATCGTGCACCAATGGTGTGGAGTGCTCGGCGATAGTAGTCCGCCTTAAGGGGTCAACGTCCGCAAACACGTCCCGTCTTTCTTGGAGGATCTTCTGTAACATTCCCCGGTACTCTTCTGGTACTTCATGGTCCAGTTCGTCTAGCTGGATGCCTGGTGTGCAGCTAGTGGTCCGTGGTTCTAGCTCGTAAACGGTGCGTCGTTCCTTCTGTCCAAAATGGATCCTGCGGGCCGCTGGCTCTACAATGGTGTTCTGTTAGGTGAGCCAGGGTATGCCCACTATGGCATCTTCCCGCAATTCCGCCCACACTAGGGCTGTAGTGGTGGTCTCTACATCTCTAATTAGGACAGTGATGGTCACTTCTCCGAGTATGTTGGTGTGTGGCAAGATGTACGGTGTGCTTTGCCGGCCTTATCGCGTCCTCACTCATGAACCCTGCTCTCACGAAATTGTGTGGTGCTGCTGTGTCCACTAGTGCTAGACACTGGATGTTATTGAGGATGAACGGTATTCTTATCATCCTGTGATTGCCCCTGGTTATCTGCTGTAGCACGATTTGTTGTGTAGTGGGTCTTGTTATGGCTTTGGGTTGAGTTGTCTTGTGCCCTCGTTGATGTTTTAGCCTGGGGTGGTGAACGTCTGGCTCGCCTACTCTGCTAGCTAGTTTCCCGCTGGTGTCCTGCCATTGTTATAATTTACTTGTGATCTATTTTCTAGGTTGGGGCACTCGTTGTGTCAGTGGTACTGCTGACCTTGGCAGTACCAGCATGGAAAATGGGGGCCTTCCCTCCTAACTGCCGTGTTTATACAAGCTGGTACGGGGTTAGCCGTCTGTCTCTTCCCCCTGTCCTGCTGTTCGGTCTGGTGCACTTCCCTCTTGCCAAGTCCAGCTGATGGCTGTGAACTCCCCCTCTACGCACTATGATCCCAGGGTTGTTGTTGATGTGGCCCATCCCTTCCCCTATGGTACACTTTATTCACTTTGGCCTGATCCAGTAAGGCCATGGACCACATGAACTGTACTTTATCGGTATGGATTAGTGGGGCTAGGGCTAACTTGAATTCGGATCTCACCATTGAGGCTACCACCTCTAAAATGTCTGGGTCCTGCATGTTTGGGTGAAAATGTTTGAGGAGGTTAACCTTTCACGAGGGTAAATGTTGTTAGTGTCTTACACTCCCCCCGTGGTTCCAACATGGCACGGCTCTGAGCCTGTAATGATGTATACGGGGAGTTAAACTGTCTCAGAAAGGCACTTTGATAATCGGCCCATTGCATGTTGTAGTGATCAATGGCCCGCCACCACGTACGTGCCTCCCCAGATAGCTGTCCTCCAATGCAGTTAGGCCACTCCACCTCACTGACACAGTACCTGGTTAGTCGTCCTGTGATGTCTCTCAGGAATGCCTGCGGGTTCTCCATGGTACGTCCAGCGAAGGTTGGCAGCGACTGGAACCGGGCTGATGTCGTGCCCGTCTCTCCGGTGGGTCCCATCACTGCTGAGGTTGCTCTGGCCTCCTGGTTTTGTAGGGGGCACACGAAGCCAGGTGTAGTGTGTGGCGCCAATGAGCTTCCCCATGGCGCTGCTGCTCCCTCCATGCTGGATGAGTGCCCCCTTTGGCTGTGGTGTCGGCTGCTATGCACACAGTCTTCGGTGAAGGAGCCTGGTGCCGTCGCCCGAGGTGTGTGAGCCCACCGTTCACGGCCGAAATGTTCCGCGGTGTTGTTAACATGATCCCGATCGGTGGCCCACACACACTCATCGCACCGAATCTTCTCATGACTGTCCGCGGTCGCGCATTCGGTTACCGTTAGGCACACAGTGTGGTAATTTCAGTGACACTCTCGGCAAGGTATTGTCCCTTCACCTATCCCCACGCAGATCATTTCCTTCGCGCACCTTCGATTGCGAAAAATGTCTGCTGTGGTAACCTCCAAACTTTGTCCAGTTGTTTCGGACTGGAAAATGTCTCTCGTAGCTATTCTAGTTCGCACTGGCACGCGTGGCTGTTGAAGCCGAGGTTATTCCGGATAACCAGCGGTCGGATACACTCGACACATAACGACGCTCGTTTTCTGTTTGAAGTGCTGATAATGGCTTTCTTTATTAATTCTCTGTTGCTGTATTTAATATTCTCCGAGAGTCGTCACGCATTCGCTTCTTCTTCACACGGACAATTATTAGTACAGAACGGTTTCGTGTTATTTGATTGCCGCACGCATTTGAGACATAAATTTTCACTCCTACTATTTGATGTCGTCCAGTTCAAATTTCCGGTATTTAATCGGTAACTGTCCACGTTGCTCGTGGTAAACATGGCGGCTGCTCTTTATGCACTTCTCTCCAAATTGCTTCTCTAATTTACATAATCGATTATCTCGTTTTACGCAACGAGATATACATTTTGGTGACTTTTAAGAGACTAATTTTTCACTTTTTATGTTCAAAATGTGCGTGAAGAGTAACTTTTGCTACTGGAGTTTGTTGAACACATTTTCTGTATGGCTTGCTACTGCCTGTGTGCTCATTGACGATTAATTTTCAAATGTTAATGTCTAGTTTGTCTGTGCAGCCACCGTAGTGTTCAAGTTATTTTACGTTTATAAAAGTTACCTGTAGCCATTTTAACATTTTTGTAAATCAATCCTATTCCATATCTGCTCGATTACAGTTCTAAAATCGCTTGCCGATTTCGGACTTCCATCGAAACAGAATGTGATAGAAGTGAACGCATGCATTCTGTTTGGAATGCTGGCCAGGCAGTTGCCTTCGGCGAAGTGATCAACTCCAGTGCAGAGTTTTATTCTCGGATGGCCCTGGTGGCTCGGGCATAACGCTCCTATACAACTGCTGCATGCATTGCCTTCGAGTAGGGACACGGTATCGAAATGAAAGTATCGATACTGTACTCATGAGTAGTATCGAAGAATAAGTATCGTACTCCTAAAATAATCGAAAGAGAAGTATTGATACTTCAAAGTATCGAGTACTTACTACTTACTTTTCTTAGGGCCTAACCTAATACGCATACAACTACACTCACGTAATGACATCAATGTCAGTCAGGACGTCAGTTTAGCTTCAGTAGACACATGAAAAAAACAGATGGTACATAAATACGTTTTTATTGTTTTGAAACAAGTCTTGAAACAAACTTCGTTGTTGTTAATCTTGACAAAATACTGCCAAAGTTCACTCTTACTAGGCGGCATTATTCTAAATATGAGTTATGACTCAAATATAAATACACAAACACAGCACAGATTAATAGTGAGTACTTTAAGATTACACTTGATTCAACTAGATGGCGTTGCCATAAACATGAGCTGTAAAGTCAAGTTTTAAGTAGATAACTTCTAAGATGTATTCGATACGATACCTATCAAAAAGTACTCATTAAGTAAAAGTATCGAATTCAAAGTATCGAGTACAAAAGTATTAGTATCAAAAGGAAAAGTACTCGATACCAAAAAGTATCGATACTTTTTTCGTGTCCCTACTCGGGTGTTAATTCTTTCCCCGCGCTTGATATTGCTGATATTGCCAACGCAACTCGGGCTGCACCAGCCACAATTCGTGGTCTGGGTGATGCACCTTCAATATTGCCGTTCAACCTTTCTGCCAGCAATGGTGTCAGTAGAGTGCGCCTAATATATGCACCCAATTCAACACTTCATTTTCTGATCACAAACCATAGATCACATCATGATGCTTGTGCTCTATGCTCTAACCATTTCCTTCTCACCATCTTTTTTCACTCAGTGTTGCCAATGAAGATGTCACCAGAACACTCCCACTGAGTGAAAACTTGATCACACCTGATCACCCATTTCCAGCAGTCTCAGACCTCCAAAATTTTAACCACACAACTTTCACATGGTCACCTTTCATAATTTCAATAGCCAATTTTTTTCACCAACTTGAGCGCATCTGATCTCCCACTTCCGGAAAAGCTACAGACCTGTTCTTTTGGCACTTCATCTGTCACAACATCCTCTTTCCTGAGACCACAAGTGATCACCTCATTTTTCATTTTTGGTGATCAAATCATCCAAAAACTCATCTGAGCTGGTCATCGTAGTGATCACTCGATTCATCACTCCGTGCTCCTTCAAAAAACACATGAACAAATTAAAATCACTCATTCCTTCCCNTGAAGATGTCACCAGAACACTCCCACTGAGTGAAAACTTGATCACACCTGATCACCCATTTCCAGCAGTCTCAGACATCCAAAATTTTAACCACACAACTTTCACATGGTCACCTTTCATAATTTCAATAGCCAATTTTTTTCACCAACTTGAGCGCATCTGATCTCCCACTTCCGGAAAAGCAACAGACCTGTTCTTTTGGCACTTCATCTGTCACAACATCCTCTTTCCTGAGACCACAAGTGATCACCTCATTTTTCATTTTTGGTGATCAAATCATCCAAAAACTCATCTCAGCTGGTCATCATAGTGATCACTCGATTCATCACTCCGTGCTCCTTCAAAAAACACATGAACAAATTAAAATCACTCATTCCTTCCCATAATGGCTGACACCAAAAATAAACAAACTTCATCTGGCGTCCCACAACAGTGCAATTCATCTTCCAAGCAGCTACAGAAAACACCTCCTTCACATAGCAGCGGTCGTAACTGGCCCACACCAGAGTTAAGACCCCCGAAACCAAACTTCATAAAGAAGAAGAAAAACAACACCACAGAAGAATCCGACAGTCATCCATCCTCTGATGACTCGGAATGATCACCCATACTTCTTGCAACACAGAAGACCTATCAACCACCTGTCTCCATTGTTTCTACATCTTCCAGTCTCAGAACACTTGCGACCGCAACAATCACCACAACCACCTGTTCCCAACCGATTTCGGCTTCTCACTCATCACAATCTGTTCCTCCATTCCAACCCTACCGAACACATATATGTGATGTAATAAAATGTTCCGTGTGTCAAATTACATTCCAGGGTTAGACAATTATTCACGCTTCGTTTTCTCTCAAATTTTTGGGAGTGTAGGAGAGTGGAAAAGTTAACCGAGGGTTGGGGGAAGGGGGTGAAGGCCGCTGGCCCAGTGCAACCTTGACGACAGTTGACAGCCAGGCTGTGTTGCCGGCAGTCTGCAAGGCTGGCACGTCTCAACCCCCAGCCTATCGCCTCCTGTCCCGTCCCTTGACTCTGCCACATTCTCAGACCTGGGCTCGACACATGCCAACGAACTTTCCAGTAGACTGGAGTCGATCGAGACTTGTCCACGCCACAAATTATTGCACGGGTTTCCGACTAATGGTGAAAGCTGTGCACACCTATGCCTGCAATACAGACACGCGTCTGTGTGATAATGTAACGTGCACCTATTACGGACTTAGTACACCGATTCATTAATTTATGAAAGGAAAAGTCATTATAATAAAATCTGTCAGTCGCTTACAAAATAAACTATTACCTAACTCGTGTGTAAGTCCACCAGTATGCTGACTCCTCTTCAACTTGCTAGAAAGCGCATTTCGCGGACTATTCCCACCTACCCAATTAAAACATTCTTAAGTGTTTCACCGTGTTTCAATAGTCATGGTTGTCATGATAAACTACGAGCGTTTTTCCTTCGTTATAAGTGAAGAGTTCCCCAGTTAACTGAACTTTAAGTTGATTTTAAACTTACAGAGATTTTCAGCTTTAGATATTTATATTTTATAATATGGAATAACCTCCTCTTCGCTTTGTTACCAGCTGTGGTTAGGCTCTTAGCTGAGCGGCCTGCCTGATCACACCTTCACTTATTTATCCAAGACACAAGCCGTGATGTCTGAAATTAGTTATGAAATCGCAAACCACAGAAACCCCCTCCTCCGGCCAGTAAACGGGGACAACGCAGCCGATATAGGACAGAGCAGTCCGTGTGCTGTGTCTTTTGTAGCCAGGCTTTTGGAACGAGAAGACCACTGACGATGGGTGTGTCCTGCTGTCGACTTGCATCATCTTAATCAGCCTCCGGTATCATGAACAAGGTGGGGACTCTCCAATTAGGCTTTACTCAGAACGTGGCTGGTAAAATCTTTATAAAATAGTACCATTTAATATTTCAGTATATTTATATAGTTTCTCCCGTTCATATTCGATCATTTTTATATTGAAATAATATTGTACAACCTTAATGTTAAATAAACCTCTTTTATATAGTGTTCATTACATAACTCTTATCAATAACTTGTTACGCCCCTATATCCCCGTTAAGGATAAATTCAACAAAATATCAAAATCATAACAGCTTGTACCTTCTTCTGCAGTTCGTCTGAGTAAACCCATTCCATCCATTTTTGCTTTTCGGCAGGTTTCTATTATTGTCAAATTTTTTACTTCTTTATTTGTATTTAATGTATAATCAATATGGTTAAAAATAGTTGTACAAAAATAGTAGTACTTAAAAAATGTATTTTTAAAGCGACGATAAGCAAAATACTAGGCAAAGTGAGTTGACAAGTTGCTACCGACTTGGAGAACTGGCGCATTAACTGAGAAGCAGCAACTACGTGAGTCATGAAAATCATATTTCTGGGGAAGTCGCAATTAAATCAGTGAAATTTAGTTGCTGTAATAATCAATAACCTGATTGTATTTTCCATAAGAATCATACTCACTGGCGTTGGGCCTCGTTATTATTATTTCAGGTTTAGATAACAGAGCCAGACTACTGCATGGACAAGGAGCAGAATGGTATATTTACTGTCGGTCAACAAAAAACGTAATTTTTCAATCAATAAATAAAATTTTATGTTTTACGTATCCAAACGGGGTAAAATGGCAAAAAGAAAAAAATAAATTCTTTCTTTATTGAAAACACATTTAGGTAACGTCGAGAATGCGTTATGATTCCTCATACTGGCGCTACAAGCACAAGTGAGCCCGCAACGAGCTTCATTAGAAAATTCTCCCAACGCTGAGGAAACTGTATCAACGTTTTTTTTCTTCTGCAAACAAACTTGGTACTTGTAACTTTTATGGGGTTTCCTATATTTTCTATCATGCCTGAAAGGAATGTTGCTGGCCTGGACTCACTCTTTGTATTCTATAAATGCAGGTTTTCTATAAGTTTTACAAAACCTTTAACAAAATGTTAACAAAAACTTTGCGTGAAATGATGCCATTACTAACTAGCACAGAAAACTCTTTACATCTTTAAAAAGGGGGAGCCAACGGCTGTGGTTTATCATGATATGTTTTCAAAGTACTATCTGAAATCACAAATCCTACTACCAGTTAGGTAGGGGACGCAGATTTTAGTCACAATTTTACATCTGAAAAAAAATCCTCAATTATTCGTGTTGGAAACAGATTATATATGAGTGTGTGTATATATATATATATGTATATATATGAGTAGATGGAGACGGGGCAAGTCGAACCTCAACCACCATGTTTTGCAGGGCTGTGTAACTGAGATCAGACAAATATTGTTTTTTTTTTTCCACCCGGTCACGAATTCTAATGGCCTCTACTTGGTACTTGGTATAAATTATATAGTTTTAACTGCTTTAGCCCGGGCAACTGATGTCCGTCTCGGTAAACCTTGTTTGATTGCCGGCGATCGCTTCACCTTCATTGGCGTGTAAGACAGGTGACAGGCACTGGCCAGATCAGGCATTCGCTCGCTCGCGATAATCACCTAACTGTCTTCATCCCAGTACCCGTGCTTACTAAATCTTACTAGCTTGGAAATCTACAAATCTGAGTACCTTGTCGCTCGAATTGTACCGGTTCGATTTAGAAGACGCGAAGTGATTAAACTCCTCCAGCTGTGGCCGCGTGCACGAGTCGCTTGCAGCGTGACAGTACGACGGAATGACAGCAACCATTTTACAATATGCTGAAAAAAGGAGACTATTTATCACTGAACAGTAATTGCAACACAAAATGTGGGGACACAGAAAGAGCGACCCTTCTTCGTGAAATGACGGAACCTCACTGNTGAACAGTAATTGCAACACAAAATGTGGGGACACAGAAAGAGCGACCCTTCTTCGTGAAATGACGGAACCTCACTGGGTCTTTTGTGCTATCTAATACACCCTAGTGCTAACCGACTGTTCAAATATTCCTGCCCAGTGACAAAGGTGGTCGAGTTCAATTAAGCAACGGTGTGTAAACCGTCATATACGTATTCAGCTACATGTAGACCCTATAGAGTGTAATTGGTAGTGTAAAATATAATACAAAATATATATGCGATTGAGGAAAGGTGACTTCTCATTTAATGTTTCCTTTAGAATGCGGTATGGATGCAAAGAAATTTCTGTATTGCTTATAATTTACTGTACAAACGACGGATTTGTTTATTGGAGCTAACTACATTTTTCTGAAGGAGATGACTTATGAAAACCATTGTATATCTAAGTTTCTGGGTTACTTGTAGTGGTGTAACTAATATAATCATAACAGTTACACGTAACCTAATATAGACTATGTTAATTCATAATATGTTATNTTAGACCCACGATGCTTCTTGTAGAATTTTTGTGTAGAAATTAAAACACGAAAACGATGGTCTCAAATGTATAAAACCGAAACAAAAAAATATTTTTAAGAAATCACAGTGATATGTAGTATATACAGATATCTCAAGCCTAGCTTACATGTCACCAGTTCAAATTTTTTAGCCAATGGCTACAATGGGTGATTCGAAAGAGAAAGCGTGTATGTTTTGCCAAAAAGAAGACTGTTCCAGACAGACAATACTAATGTTTACCATAACGGCCAATTAGCAAAAATTTCTATTAAGTTTTGGTTATTACTAAGGGATACGTGAATTTGCGTATGCAAATGGAAGATGTACGGCAAGTAATAACCCATTAGTGGTCTCGTAATGTGTTATGTGTTTCAA
>NQII01014164.1:0-17724 GCA_002778355.1 Clitarchus hookeri | reverse complement strand
ACACACACACACACACACACACACACACACAGTATAGTGATGTACGTATGATTGTGCCATCGAACAAAACTGCCACACATTTCTTCCGAAGAACACACACTGCAATATTCCAGGGAAATGTATGTTACAGCAAATGACCAAAATACTTGAGAAGCTTCAATATTCCTTTCACAGGTTGTTCCAAAATAAGATCACATTCTTTTTCATCCTGCACATCACTCATTATTTCTTAATATTTCCTCAATCTTCACGATAACTTGAAAATATTTTACTGCACGTTGAATTTCATACTTTCTCCATTCCGAGGTGAGTGGTAATGTGGTCTTGCCCTCTCTGGGGGTCTAGCCAATGTATTTCCTTCACTACAGATGGAAAAACTATCTGTAAAAACTCTTGTTATGTTCGGACTGAATGTAGCCTATTTGAACGCGTAGTATAAAAACATGCTGGCATAAAAAATGCGGTACAGTGATTTTAAAAATGTGTAGAAATAACACACATTACAATTTCCTTGTCCCACCCAGAAAAATGGTTTAGAGAAACTACCATGCATCGATTTGATGCGAGATACAGAATTGCAATGCACCAAGAGTTCATAATGAAAAATCTTAAGAAATTACCTACAAATTTTTTTTTGAAAAACTGAGATAAGCATGTTTACATAACTTGCAAAAACAAAATGGGGTAGAAATGACCCTCCAGAATCTCAGGACCTGTCAACACTGACTATTTTCTGCTTTCATTCCCTCTGAAAATGTTGCTGTGTAACCTAGCAATATGCATGTACCTGATGTATAAAATGCAAATGAAGCCCTACCAAGATTTGCTGGTTAAACATTAGCCTCTTAATAAAACTTATCAATTACAAAAAAAAACAAGAAATTCAACTTACAAATACATACACAAAGTAAGAGCTTTAACAATAAACCTTTATTTGGCTCGACACATCCAATTGTAAATCCCACAACCAAAGTGCTTCAATTATTCATTTTATAGTCCACTCACGGTTACTTCCAACTTTTACGAGACCCTGAAAAAGGCCTGCTTTCAGCTTATTCCTCCACCTCGTGCAAACAAAGCTTAACCAAGTCTTAGAAACTTACACCAAAGGGACATTGCACCACATTGGTGCTTACTCAGTTTAATACATATTTTGCACGAGAACTATTTCTTACGAGGCATTACCAACACACCTGCTTGCTCTCTGTTTTTCTTCATACTAATTATAAATGAAACATATTTCATGCACAAAATATAAGTAAAAGTTCTGTTTAACCAAAAATAAGATAGTTTTGAAGGCTCGTGATACACGACATATTGAGGAAAGAACCACACGTTCGCGAGCGGGGTGATTTTTCAAAGGATCGATTCAAAAAGTGTGAAGATAATGTGAACGGACTATATTACTTTACACTGGCCCTACAAACAAGTTATTTTTAAAGCTCCGTAGACATGAACACGTTGGTGTTAAAATTCTTTAATTGTGTAGCAACGATTAAAATCATGTATTTCATTAACAGTAACAGCCATTTTTAGTTATGAAATTTTAACTATTGACCATTTTCATTCTCATTATAATAATGGTGTGCTATACAACTAAAGAATTAACAGCAAAACTTAACAATAAGAAAAAAATGGCGTGGACTCAAATGCACCAGTCTGTGTGCACAAACTGAAACAAAATTAATTTATCTACGTTTTTTTACTTACCTTTCAGAAAGATCAGAATTTGAGCATTTGCAGGGTTTAATGTTGCTTTAAGTTGCCTGAAATAACATGACTTCCACAAACAGAACATAACATTAAACTATATATATAAATCACAGACTAAAAATGTTTTCCAACTTTAATATTTAACACCCATCTGGATAACTGAAAAAAAAACTTATTGGTCTGAACTATAGTTTAAACTGTAAGTCCAAATTTAAAAGTGTTTGGCTTTACCTAAATTAAAAAAAAAAAAAGTTTCAATATCTGAATTATACCATAAAAATGTCTAACTTACTTTGTCTCTATTTTATTAACATCTTAACTGATCAACTGCTGGTTGAAAAAATTTGTTAGTTTTGCAAGCATTTGACCACTCGGCACACAAATGTCTTGTATTATACATGTAAACATGTTCTTGTAACCTAACTTGACTGCTGCCAAATCACTCCGAGTTATATTTCTCTATTTATAAAATGTGCAATTGTAATAAATACAGTATAACCTTGTTTACCTGGGCTAACTGGGACAAAACATCATCTGAATTTTAAAAAATCTGGATAATCCTGAAATTAAGGGGATATAATATACAAATGTTTCACAAATTGCATTACGTACACATACCAACTTACTCTCAATTCTCACAATAAATAAATCACAAAAATATTTTACACATAAGAACAACACAAGGCAGTGTGTTGGAAGTAGGTAGTAACCAAGTTATTTTGGGTCAAAAGTATATTAAGTTTACATTCGGCACAATCACAAATTGTTATTATACATATGTATGCACGCATGCATGCATACATATGTATAATAACAATTATAATATTTTGCAGTATTATAACTGTATGTGGGATAAACTAGAAATCAAGATAAGACTGCCAGATAAACAAGATTCTACTGTATACTGCTTTCTTTTCTGGTGGACAAATTAACTCTTGAATAAAACTTTGGTCAATGAAAATTATACAAAATTTAAAACAAAAATTCTGATCTTTGCTGTTTTGAAAATACTTTAAACAAATCAAATAGTACAAAAAATTCTTTGC
Source organism: Clitarchus hookeri (assembly GCA_002778355.1). Taxonomy (NCBI): domain Eukaryota; kingdom Metazoa; phylum Arthropoda; class Insecta; order Phasmatodea; family Phasmatidae; genus Clitarchus; species Clitarchus hookeri. The sequence goes on along the minus strand of NQII01014164.1, from coordinate 14,965 downwards.
AGACAGCACAGGATGTAACCAGAGTGCAACTGATGATAATGTTTAAATTTTACAAAATCAGAAACTGACTTCACAATTTAAAAAAAAAAAAATACTGTTATTAGCTATTGGCACAATTTATACGCCCACAAATTTTTTTTAGTATTTTACTCAAATCACAATCCGCATATAAATTACACTTAAATTCTCATATTTGACGAATGCCAACTGATGACATTTCAAGACAGCAATGGACAATTAGAAAACATCATCATCAAACACACTCCATGGTGAACTACAGGTGGAAACTAGAGGAAACCACGGTGCTATTAGAACAGGATAAACAACTGCTATTAGCCTGACAAAACTGAAGCCCACATTACGTCTAAGAAAGGGCGTAGCTTTTAACTCGGTCAATACATTGACTGTTCATGAATACGTAGATTCAAGAGTAGGGGAGCTATTTATACATGTAAGTTGGTAAATTAGCCTCGTTAGTGATAAAATACTCCAAGATAACACAGCCTATCCAAAAAGGACAGTAGTTTCAATATTTTCAAACCCGCACTGGCAACACAACGCCTGCAGCGCGCCAGTCCCCCTACCACTGTCCAATAGCTCCACGGTGGGAACGCGCACACCACCCGGTGTATGAGAGTCCACTCCAAGGATTACCAAACTGTACTCACCCACTAGTCGATGGGGCCACCGCGCTGGTCGAAGGCTCTTCGCTGCTCGTCGCTGCAGTCGCTGCAACAGCCAACTCTGCTTTCATTCGAGACTGAGTCTGCTTTGGCTCCGAGCCTTCCGACTGCTGCTGCATGCCACTCGGCCCCGCTTCATCGCAAGCCAGAGAAACATTGACAAACGTTGTTGGCTCGAGCTCTTCGTACGGTTCGTCTTCCTCCTCTTCTTCAGATTCCACCTCCTCCTTGTTGGCAGGTTCTTCCACGTCTTCTTCTGCACTCTCTTCGCTATCGTTGCCTGCTGCTTCGTCCCCATCTTCGCTCTCTTCCACCTCTTCGTCCTCTTCTTCGCTGACCGCTCCCACGGCCCCTTCCTCAGTCGACGCTGCTGCCGCTGCAGCACGACTCGTGCTCTTCGAGCTCTCCGACTGATCGTGTTCTAGTGTCTCTTCTTTCAACACCAACTGTTCAACCAAAAAAAAAAGTTTGAGTTATAATTTCATTGTCTACAACAGAAATAAGGAGGAAGTGGGAACAATAGTGACAAATAGTGTGCATACTCTTTGGCTGGAATCACAATTCCTTCATGCCTACAGGTGGTTTATAGTTTGTGAGTAATTTTATCAAATTAAGTGGTTTCTCTCAACATAACCAAGAAAAACCCAGTTTGGATCATTTGCACATTGTTCAGATCTCACATATTAATTTTTAAAAAAAATGCCAAGATTAAAATTATATGTAACATTGTTACATAAATTTTAATGAATGAACCATTAAAACTTTCTGTAAACACTTAAAACTTGTTATCTACAATATTTCTGGGTTTCACTAAATCTTAAGGAAGCAAAGAACATAAGTATAGAACAAAATAGCATATACTGTGAAACAAACCCCTTTTTTACACTTTTCAAGAGACCAATAAAATCTGTTGTAAAAAGTCGATTTTTTCTGTAAAATTAGTAAATGATATCAAATAACGTATGTTTGTAATATGCATGAAGTGTAAAATGAGGAGGTGTACAAAATGGATTCCACTGTACTTCCAAGGGCCATGTTATAAATGACCTATAACCTAATTTAACCATGTATCGTAAACACACAAACTAAACTGTCGGTAATCACAACCATCTACATACTAGATCAAATTTGCAACCAATTATTTACCACTCTGCTATTGGTCAATGATTCACAATAAAAATCTAGTAGCAGAATTTGCTTTTAAACATTATCAATTATGGCAAGAATTTATTATTACTCAATCATATCTAAGATTACATATCTGTAACCACTAAAAATGTAAAGAGAGCAATAATGAAATCTGGACCAAAAATAATATTAACAAGAAAATCATATCTTTGCTACAAAACAAACTAAGAAAGAAAACCACTTCAAACAATTTCTTTACCACAATTTCTTCAACTCAAGCCATGAAATCACTTGAACCATTACAAAAGAGAAAATCCATGAAAAGCAAATTTAAAACACTGAAAGCTTCTGTGTTGGAAGTTACGATTCCAAGTTTCTACAGCTCATCAGAAAATAATTAATTAAATGCAAGTTACAGATCTGAAGTAGCAATGTATTATTTTGCATAGTTCTTTCTTTGTAGCCAGAATTTGTTTCCCAAAAAAATACACAAATTAATTTTGCACAGGCCTTATCAGATTTCATTGGTTGGTTTGTCCCAGAAAGAGCGTTTCTCCTTTTCAGGAAAACTTTTATACAGAGCAGCCACTTGAACCAAGGTAATAAAATGGTACACTATGAAATGAAACCAAATATGAAACATTTTACTTGCACAGGAATGTACCCACGTCAGGGGCTCACAAAATGAGGACATACACAACCCAGTAAATTCAGAAAATATTACTTTGAAAACAATAATTGTTATTTTTTTTTAATGCAACATGCATGTTTTATCTAGCATAATGGAAAGTAGACATAAAACATCTAATAACAGGATTGGTTTCACTTCCCTAAAATAAATACCACCAGAGATGTTTTAATACGTGACGATTGACTGTGGGAGGCACACTTTGGAATGTATGTACGGTAAATGTACCAGTAGTTGTCTGCAAAGCAACGGTTGTCACTTTCTAAACATGTGTGGATAAGAATAGTCCTTCGGGTTGTAGGGAACAATAGTGCAACGCAAAAACAATACAGAACATGGAACAGTGTGTTAATGAGGTGTGTGCAGGGGCATTTCAGAGAAGCACTGCAAATCTCTGCGATGCTCTCTTATTCGTCTCCGTTAATTGTGTTGATGCAAATGGCGGTCACTGAACATCTGCTGTGAGATGTTTCACAGTAAGGTGACATGATGTTAATTTGTTATTATTTTCCACTGTGGGAGCATCCAGTCCAACAAAAGGCAGTAAACTCAAGCACGCAACTTGTCGCTCTTATTTCTGGTGCACAGCACCGACAAACTTGAAGAAGATAATGGCGAACATGCATGCAAATATGCCTGCTCATATTTCTTTGCATACTCAAGTTTTCGTATTTATAAAAAATAACTGCATGGGCACGCGTACACCTACCCACACACACAGGCCCAAAACGCACACACGTGCAATCACGCATGCATGTGTGCGCACGTGCATACAGGTCCGGCGTAGTGGCCACAACACAAGACGCAACAATGGCCATTTTGATTTTCTAAATATCAATCGAAAATGACACGACACGCATTACAGTATATTTATTTCTGCCATGCAAGCAATCACAACCTTGTAACTTGACAAATAGGTTAAAAAAACACAAAGTGCATAAAATTTATTTGGTAATTTTAAGTAATTTTTGCAGGAATAAAATTTAACACTTGGTTCAACACACAGCAATACGACATGCCACATCACCCCTTTGGCCAACTTCCAATTTACACCCATTCCGCCATCACATCCAAATATTATAAGTATTCAAACATTAAAATCTTATTTCAGTTTTAAGTCACAAATTCAAACATCACTATTTTTGCTGTAATTAGTACGAAATATGCTAAAATTGAAAATGTGTATCATTTCCCACCTAATACCACTGCAAAACTGCGCGTTAAAAAAATATAGTGGCACGTTCCAATCCGCCTACTCAAGTTACTTCCTTGGTTGAAAAAAAAAAACCAGGACACTAGGGCCTACCCACCGTATTTTGCACTGATTTTTTTAACAGTAACAATTAAATGAGTTTCTATCAGCGCTACCAAAAAATTTTAAAAAACAGCAACGCCTCTGTTTACTGGACTTCTACAATCAGTGGACTTTGTATTTACCGCACAAAATCTGAAGGTACAATTATTTTAATCACCATGTTCTCTTGCAAGTTTGTATGGAGTAAAAAGCGTTGTTCAGCGGCAAGATAATGCACGCGTGCGAACAGCAGTGCTAAGACAGGTGGGTGAAAGTGTTTTTTAGAATCGTACAATGATTCACTGTGTGCGTCGACTATAGCCATGACCATGATTCGCGACACATCTAACATTTCCTTGTAGCTTGTTGGTTGTCAGGGTGTGGTGACACAGAATCCTCCCACACGTTTTTTTGTTTGCATCTGAACTGAGACAGCATATTTTTATTTTATCACAATTGTTTTGTTTAATTATTTTTCATTTAGTTTTGGTTAGAATTGTATCTTAACAACAACCTCTCTTGAATTTCTTTATAATTTTTTTTTCTTAAGCATTGTAATTTTGCTACAGAGTGCAGTTTATATTCAGTGGTAGAAGTTATTGTAATTTTATTTTCTCTTTGCAGCAGCCTATTGAAAACTTATGTATGTAAGCTTATATCTCCTCCTCAGAAAAATGAACTTTTGCTATTTTTGACTTAAGTTTGTGATAACAGGAAATTACGTTATCTTAGATTATTTTCCGAAACTCTCAAACCAGACATGATAGGAGACAGGCATTCGTAAATTTGTCCGGCGATTTTTCTGTTAAAACTTGCAGCGACTGCCCATTATAAACTTAGAAGACGTGTTGAGAGGCGCCTCAAAGTTCTGTAAATGTGAGTGGACAAGCAAGAGTCCTAAAACGCCACATTTTTAGATTTTGAGTGGTTTTCATTCAACCGACGCTGCCAATTCCACTTCGGAAGGATGAGTGTTTCCAAAGGCTGACGTTACTACCTTGTAATCCATCAATGAATTTTTTCGTTCTTATCTAGAGTTTAATTATTTTCAAAACTTATTACTAATAATTTTATTTTGAAGTTTTACCATTTTCACCTACCAAGGACTTTCCAGAGGTCTGAGAAGTTGTAATTACATCATGCACGCTAGCCGAGGTGTAATAATTTCCTGCATATTAAACTGAGACACTGATAAATTTCATTCAAGCCAGAAACTCCAGTATCAATTATTTTGTCAAGTAATTTGTAATTTAATATGGCTCACAAAAGAGGTGTGATAGGTAAATTAATTTAAAAATCTTAATATGCCTGACTCAGTTCCAGTTAATTTTGTCTAACTTCAGATTAATTTTTTATTTTAATATTCACTGTAATTTAAATTTTTTTTCTTGCAACCACACCAGTATTCCATTAAATTAAAATAATTTTGCTAGTTAAAATGTATTACGTTAATGTAGTGTTGTCCTGTAGTTAGCATATTTTATTAGTTGCATTCACACAAAGGGTATGAATTCTCTTGTCTCGTGTACAATTTCTGAGTGTTTTTTTCTGTTTTAAATTATCAAGGGTTTATTGTTTTTGCGTGTCTTGTTTCCTCTACGTTTATGCTGTTTAAAAGCAGTCAATTTGAAATCCCTTTTTAAGACTACATCAACAAATGTCGTTGGCTCAAACTCTTCAGACAGTTCGGTTCGTCTTCCTCCAATTTTCCTAGCCTGGCTAGCCACAAAGGTGCCACTGAATGTCTTTCATACCTAGATAAGAAAAATCTGAAGGCAGAATAAATCACTACCAACAGTCTAGGAGAGCCTCAAAACTGCAGACATGAACATAATTACCGTCAAAATTGGCATAAAAACAGGGCCACGAATCGGCCTAAGATGCATTGCTGGAGACAGTTTGTTGGAAAGTAGGCATTCATTCACGACGTCCATTTCGCTACTGTGTGTCAGGCCGCTCCACGTGCTTGAAAAGTGTTTTACACGTCTGCCCAAGTATTTTAACATCTCAACAGGAAACCTGCCACTTTTCGCCGACCACGTTCTAATGCTCATCTCACAAAAGCTTGTTTAACATAGCCCTAAGCATTAGGGAAGCGATTTGTAGGAAAGAGGGAGGTGAGGGCGGTGTAATCCAGTTGTCCTCTGCTCACCCCACCAGAGCGAGCGTGTCCACGTGTAGGGCATACAGTATATGTATATGACCGACGAGACCTGTGTAATAAACTTCTAATAATAAGTTAACATTTCAATACTAAAGCCTCTGATAATGATGCAAGAAGCTCTTAAAAATTGACTCTGCGCTTGGAAAAAAAAACTTATGTACTGCTCGGCATTTGTTAACACTTTTGGCGACAAAGGGGAGGTCCAACATGCCCTTTAAGTGTGTCATTTTTTTTCTGAATATGTCTGCCTATTGAATTAAATTAATATTTTAAATACAAATCTTCTGTAATAACAAATCTTTTGATTTCCCCACAAGAAACTCTAAATTGATTTTGCGTTTGGTAAGAAAACTTATACGCTGCTCACGAGCACACAAATGCAAGAGTATGAGTGCACATGTGCAGAAGTATGAATGCACAAGTGCAAGGTTATGAGTGCATTATGAATGCACAAGTGCAGTGTTATGAGTGCACAAGTACAATGTTACGAGTGCACAAGTGCAATGTTACGAGTGAACAAGTGCAAGGTTATGTGTGCACAAGTGGAGGGTTATGAATGCACAAGTGCAAGGTTATGAATGAACAAGTGCAAGGTTATGAGTGTGTTATGAGTGCACAAGTGCAAGGTTATGAGTGCATTATGAGTGCACAGTGCAAGGTTATGAGTGCACAACTGCAGGAGTGCGAGTATGCTGGATTGCATAAGCTGGAGTGCGAGTGTAGGAATGTAAAAGTATGAAAGTAATCCATGAATCAGCCATCCTTTTCAGCCCCACCTAAGGAACGTGTACGCAGAGAAGGTTGTCAATTCCAACCATTAACTGATGCCAAGTGGATGCAAGAGAAAAGGGTTTGAGACAAAGTTGAGAATTAGCTTCAAGCAGCATAGAAGGCAATCCCTAAACATCCTTTGAAAGATTTAGAAATTGCTGTATTTATAACGTGCTTGACAGGGCAGAGATAATGTTTTGTGCAGTGAGAAAAGAGACACTAACTCCATTTGTTCAAATTATTGTCACAGCTATTGTAAAGTTAACTGTAAATAATATTTATAATTTATAGACTTTTTTTTTTCTTTTTTTGTTTTATGTATGTAGATCTGGTGCAACTTGTGGGAAAAACAACATTTTTTCCCCTTGTAGCAGTTTTACAATTAGTAATGTGTTTATTACACAGTGGTGCATGGTGCTCATGAAAACAAGGGAGATTTGCTCAAATTTGTATCTCACTAATGTCAAATAATCATACAAAATGTTTTTCTATGCTCATTATGAAATTAGGACCAATGGTTAGCTGATTGGTTAGCCACCCCAACCTCTCACAGCAGGGGTTTCCAATTCAATCTCAGGCCTCAGCAGGCAAGAATTTTTCAGGAATGGACTCTCACGTAGGGAACATAGCGAACACCACTGTGGGTTTTCACAGGGTAATGTCAGTTAACTCTCTCATTATCCCACTGCTGCTTTAGCATCCCCATTTCACTCCAACTCAGTCAGTCTGGAGCAAAAGGACCATCTCGGGGCAGGGCAGCACATACCAATCAAGCCAGTAGACTCATTTCATCCCCGTTGTTGCTGACCCTGCCTGTTTACACTTAACATATATACGTCTGAGGAGTGTGAATTTATTTGGCACTAACCTGCTCTGTTTCCATAACAGTCTCCTGATCTGCATTGGACGAGACCGTGGAAGGGGGCAGTTTCCTCTCATTGCTACTGTCGCCCAACCACTGCAGAAGTTGTTTTTCTGCACTGACTGTAGTGTTCCAAAATTCAAAAGAGTTTTCCACCCTGTACACACAATTACTGCAGATCTTCTTCGGGAGCCTGTCCTCTTTCGAGACCTGGAAGAAAAAAAAATACAATCACCCATAAAATTCTTGTTACATATCAATTTTTATATCACTGTGTTTTGATACCATTCCTTTACATAAGTAGAACAGTTGGAAGGGGAAAGGAGATGGTTTACTTCCATGTGCCATGATAAAAGTTTCCTACGAAGATTCCATGCAAGCCGGTATGTCGCTTGTATGAATGGTCCTATGGAAATTTTGGCCAACTGTTGACCATTTCCATGGAAGTTTTAGTCATTGGTCATGGGCAATTTTTGATGGAAGGTTTCCTCAAGGTTGAAATTATAGCCAATCAGAGAGAGTGGTGGAGTTTGGTATTGACGTTAGTTGTCACTTTGTTTACTTTATTTTGAGAAACCAGTTATGCAACAAAATTTTTAGGCTTTGCGCATAAACGGATAATGCAGAAGTCACAAGTGTTGTTCATTCCTCAACAACAGTCGCAAAAGTGAAATCATAACAAAGCAACTACTTTTACTTGAGAGAGAAAAAAAGTATAGTGCAACAGGTTATTCCATAGAAACCTCCATTACTTGCTTCCACCCAGACTTGCATAGTAGGTCTCGTAGAAGCTTCTACCCAGACTTGCGTAGCAGGTCTCGTAGAAGCTTCTACCCAGACTTGTGTGGCAGGTCTCGTAGAAGTTTCTACCCAGTCTTGCATAGCAGGTCTCGTAGAAGCTTCCACATAGACTTGTTGCTATACCTAGACATTGTAGGAGCTATCACGCTACCGTTATATTTGTGGACCGTGGGATCGTGTATTTAGCTGCTGCATGCACGTACACGAGGGAAGCAGACGAGAGACTACTGCAGTCTTTGACTACAGGTAAATGGTAGCTACAACGGGACACAACTGCCCCCGCAGCATTTCTATTAGAAAATTTTATCTCAGCATTCATCAGAAGGTTGCCGAGTACTGATCACAAATGGCACAGGTAATCCAAACTATTATTACGTATACCTACCTAGCAGCTGTCTCGATAGCCCAACTTTTCACATCTTGAAAACGCACTACATAAATATTGGTAGTTGAACCGTAACATTTTTAACTTAACTTTAATATGACATTATTGTGATGTATTTGTGTTGTGTTAATTTAATTTTAGAAGAAGAAACCTAACACGTTACACAGAACTGCTTTCTTCACAACTCCCAATACAAAATAATATTTTCACATGACTATCTAAAATGTTTTGTTGGCTAACGTGTTGTAATATAAAAAAATTTTATTTTTAGGCTTGACCCATATTTTTGTACACACAAATTTAATCAAAAGTATTTACTGTGAAAAATTATTAGTCTTTAAAGTTGTAATATATCTGCAAAAGTACTTTGTAGTATGTGAAAAAATATTTAACATTCGCAAATGCTGGGCTACATCCATGAAAATGAGTATATAAAGAATGAAGAATGAGGTGAAGGTAGCTTGAAATACCAGCTTCAACTTTACGCTGCCAACATACCGGCAAAAAAAAATCCCTTATGACACTTCTACAGCAAAAACTATTCATGTCCTAACATGTTAAATTTTGTTTGAAATGGTCACAGCACACGTAGTGATAACAAGCGTATCACCGAGATGACTGCACCTAGTCCTCGTGTAAGTAGTAACACAATTGCAAACACTAACGCATCAGTTACCATGATTGCTACATGTTTTATAGTACTGCCTACTAGCCGTTTCTTAATCTAGATGGCTCAAAATTTATTTCTCAGCATCAGCATATCGTTCCGAGCCAAAAGTTTATTGGCTCTTTGACAAAAACAAAGTGCAGCCGAGATGAGCATACATTACAGGTGCATTGCCCGGCGATGATCACAACCTTACAAATATGTCTTTTTCATTCAGACACAGTCCATTTTGTAAATGTGTCCGCGTACATCTTCTTGCAGATGCAAGTTAGTACGCCAATTTTTTTTTCAAGCTTGTAAGCTACAAGAAATGTTCAAAATGTGCACCATTGTTTCAAAAAAGATGGGCGCTACTTAAAGGATGGATAGCACATAATTTGCACATGCACGTGTCTGGCGATACAACACATCCATCTCTATGTGCAAACACAACTAAACTGGCCGGCGCGCTGCCGCGGCATACGTCTGCATCCGGCAGGTACACTCAGTCCACCGTAGCAAGGCCAAATAGCTTCAGAGGGCAATTACACGAAAGGGAAGCTGAATCAGCTGCGTCCAAGTCTTTAGTACTAATAACACCTTCACTGTGATGCCACTGGGAAATACTGAAATAGTTTGAATAAGCACTTGTACCCAGTTGAATTGTTTTGTTATTTCCAAAGGTTTAAATTTTTTGTAGACATCAAAGTAACATTTTCTTTAAGTCATTCCCATGAAGAAAAAAAAACTGAACTGGCACGCAGATACCCAAACTGTTTTTATGTATATCTTCACCTAATCTCAGATTTGACAACTCCTTTTTCCTTTTTTTTATTGAAATATTATAGCAACTTAAGTTGTTGGCTACAAACTAACCACAAGTAGGCATTAAAGTCATCATGTATACCGAATAACTTCTGGCGTTGCGGTGGATCTATGCTGTGGTACAGTAGAAGTTTTTGTGGAGTTAGGTGAACAGTTCCACCATACACAGATTGCAGCACAAAGTTTTAAGTTACGCAATGCCCGTAGCTGCTACTGGCATTGTACAGGATAATGCTGGGATCACAACAGCACGACAGACGCAATGCGATGGGCGCGACACGAATAAAATAATTTTCCAGCCAATCGGGAACGAGACTTCTGCGACGCCAACGCGACAAGATTTCAAAATAGAAAATATTTCTAATTTATCCAAGTCACGGGTGCGACAGATCTGTGAATCTGTCTAATACGCCATATTTTTGGTGCTTAAGTTTTACATCCGCTATTATTTACCATATTAATAAGCAAAGCAACACATTTGTATGCCTATATGTAATTACAGCCATATTTTCAACGCTTAAAGTGCCAACGGACATGGAATCATGGAAAGAATTTTTTAAAAGGATAGCAAAATAAGAAAATAATTGAAACCTTAATGGCCATTGTAAAACAGTAGTATGTAGTGGCAAATAATATTTTAAAATATTGATAGCGAGACAGTAAAATCTAGTATTCATATTAACGCGAATTTTCGTTGTCGCGTCGCATCTGTGCACTATTGTGATTCCAGAATAACTGAGTGCCAGATGGTGGAATAAGAAAACTAATACCTAACATTTATGTTTGTCTTAAAAATAAACTAGCGAGTAGCTGAGGTAAACCAGAAATAAAAATCTACATAAATTATATGCAGAGATAAAGAGTCCAAATATATATAGCTTCCTTTTAAGTTTAAGAAAACAACTATACAGTGATTACAAAAACAGGCTTTACAGAAATTGCTGATTCAGTTTTGCGCCAGCACAATTCTACATTCCAAGGTAATACACTCATTTGCAAAAAAATTTGGACACCCTGAAGGTGCAATTGCAGGGGCACGTAAGTGGGTACACACAGGACATGGTAGGTCCGTTTCCATCTCTCTCTCTCTCTCTCACACACATGCACACATGACACACACACACTATGTATATGAAAGCATGTTACAAACTTTGTAAGATGATTCCTTGTTGTAAATGAAGTAAAATTGTATAATGCGACAGTCTGGTGCAGGTCTTACGAGGGAAATTCGCTCTTAAAAATATGGTAGCTACTGCTACTACTATAACTACTATAAACAGAGGGTGTGGGGGAAAGAGGGGGATTGAGGTGAGAATGGAGCAGCACTGAAATTAAGGGGCGGGGGAAACAGGTGGTCGAGAGAAAACCCGCCGAGCAGCGGAATAGCCCAGCATGATTCCCACATGCAAAAATCCGGGAGTGGGTCCTACTTGGCGTGGGGGGGGGGAGAGGAAGGATATAATACATAAAATGTCATTCATCTAAAAACACATAGGCCTACACATTTTACCTTTACACCCCTCGTTCTACATAACTGCATACATTATGCTCTGTTCCAGCTAAAAAGGCAATGGATATTAAGCCGCGCAAGTAGCACATAATGTCCCACTTAAAAAATTCATACAAAAGTTACAAGGCAAAAATCCTGTGTACTATTTCAACAGCTTGAATTCATATAATTACAACACAATATGATAAAATTTTCAGTTTTTTTTTTTAATTGGGGTTTGTGTGTATTTGGAACATTTTATACGCCAAATATTAATTTTTTCAAAAATTGTATAGTAAATCTACAGAAATGAAATGCATCTTGCGCAAAGGAAAAAATATGGATGAAATTACCAACCATAGGAGTATTATCAATAGTGCCTTTTAATAGAAGTATTTTATCTTATATAAAAGTTTAATACAATAGCAATTGAACAAAAAAAATTTTGCCTCCTAGATGTTATAGTTTTGGAGGTGCACATATATGAAAATTTGATGTTTGGCATATATTTCCTCAGATTTTTGAGTAGCCGTAACTTGGCACGACATTTTTTGGGAAAAAAACCTTATGGTGCGTTCCTTGCCTAGGTATTAGTAACATGGATATTTTTTTTTCAAAAAAACTGGAGATGGTTAACTGACACATTTCATGTTGTCTGAATTGGTTTGGAATGGCCTGTTTTAGTATGTATACATAAAAACATCAAAATATTGTACCACACCCAGTATGTATTGCAGGGGACTAACACTTGCAGAATGCAATTAGTACGGTGTTGGACCACCCATAGCATAAAAATAGGCTGCGATACTGTCTGGCGTGTAGGCATACAGATGTCGGATGTTCTCACGTGGAAGATCCTGCCACAGCTGGCGCAATTGTGACGTCACGTGTATTTGGCTCCGTGTTGCTCTATAAGGTCTCGCTGGTTGTACTCTGCACGGCCTTGGTCTGAGATAAGGATTGCCATTTGTTTACATTTCACGTTGGTAAATATTATGAGTTCACTTCAATGTTTACATCTGTCAGTTTAATATTTTCTTGTTTGTTTACGTTCAGAATGATAGTTGAAAAGTTATCATGATTTCATTTTAATTACCTGTCACTAATTTTCTGAATTTTAATTAAACATTTTAACATCACAGATTTATATATTTACTGTTTCTTAATTTGTGTGATTTCTCCTTGTCAAACCATACCATTGTATACTAAGAAGTTAAATTCCTAGGTGGTCACTTATGTTAACTTCTTTATAGATAAGATTTCCTTATCAGGAAGCCGATTATTCCTTGGTTTTGTCAAGCAGGATAGGGTTACGCTTTTGCAAGCCCAGGGACTATCTCTCTAGACTTGATAGTGGTCAGGTCATGTAGGACTAGCTCCTGCTAATTTTATTTAAATTTTTGTAAAACTACCTATCATAAGGCAAGGCGCGGTGGAGGAGCGCCATTACCAGTGTTATAAATGTGCGCAGGCAAAGGAAGAGGCCTAAAAACCACAGGTTTTAATTTATTAGTGGATTTCAAGTCAAGACATTTTAACAAAATAACCCAACACATCTATAAAGAGGTTAAATACTACAGTTCTTTACCCCCACAGTTGTAACAGGGTTATACACAGTCACTGCAAAATATTAAAATGTATCATGTGTAATTGCTATATTGTGTATAACAAATATGTGAACAACGTAAAAATAATAACAGCAAGAACCATCGTCAATACAGGCGTTAAAAATTTATAAAGTTCACCTAAATATGGTTATCAGGCCAAATTGTAAATATTTGTATAAAATGGTTTTTTAAATGACAGAAAACAAAACAAAGAATTTGACAGTTGAAACACAGAAGTCACACGGCAGTGTTTGTGTTTATTGTAGCGGAAGGATACGTAATCTGTAACCAAAAGCAGAAATTTAGCAGGGTTTCAGAAAAGTGTGAAGTAACCGTGAATGGACTATACTATTTAATTTTACGTCTCATGCGACATCATTACGAGTCCGGTGTTGCAGTCTTTTAACACAACGGCTCCTTATGCTTTGGCAAACGTTGCGTATGTGTGGAATAGCAGACTGATCTTATGTTCCTAGCCGTAGTTTTATTTTATTGTTTCTGTATAACCAGTGATGTGTCTTACGAACAATACTTCTCTTCGTCAAGCGGCCGAGGAGAATATTATGTACACAATTAATGTCATTGTAATTTAATATACAAATTTTTCTTTAAAAAAACATGGTTCTTCTATGTTATTTTGAAAGTGTACACCCCCGAGGTGACATGGCAGTTACAAGTTAGACATCACTCTACTCTTCTGAGCTACATGCTTTGTATTTGATTGTGCGTTAGACAGCATCACTATAGTGTCGTGGCTTTACATTAGAAAAAAAGAGTCTGTGCTCCAAACTAGGTAGCGAAGGTAGAGGAGACAAAAACTATCGATCAGCTGCCCAAAAAGACGTCAGCGCTTCTAAAAAGGGTGAGAGTACAATACAGGTAGATGACAATATAGCAGATCAGTTGGGACAACCCACTATGTATGGTTTTTTTTTGTGTGACCACCAGTTCTTCCTTACAGTTGGAAAATAATTTACAAGATTATGAACCACAAAACATTTTAAAATTTTGTCTTGAAGTAGATAAGGTATATGAGCCATGAAGGTATTTAAGTCACATATAAATTTAATGCAAGATGTTTTTTGAAAATGTTCAAGCGCAAATGTTGCTGGATGGTATTGCGTACAATTGAATAATGTTATGTATGTTACTGATATATATATATATAATATGCAGAATTTGGTGGAAGTTAAAAGTGCTACACAGGACACAGGAAACACAAGCATTTCTGAAAAATTTACCAGAGTACGTAAAGGTGGAAATTAAGTAGAATTGCAATAGTGCTTCCATTGTGACCCTTGAAATCTGCTGTAGTTGCCACAGACCAAATTTGCAGTCCAACCTGGTCCCAAACGTTCTCGATGGGCGAGAGGTCTGGGGACATTGGTGGCCAAAGAAACATGTTACACAGCGAAGGCAAGACAGAGATACCAGTGCTGTGTGATGCCAGGCGCTGTCATATATTGCTCCAAGCAGCAGTCATNTCAAGCGCAAATGTTGCTGGATGGTATTGCGTACAATTGAATAATGTTATGTATGTTACTGATATATATATATATATAATATGCAGAATTTGGTGGAAGTTAAAAGTGCTACACAGGACACAGGAAACACAAGCATTT